>BMAO01011659.1:0-34337 GCA_019973975.1 Trichonephila clavata | reverse complement strand
AATAATAAATTATATCATTCACTTTTCCTTATTATTTATCAATTAGCCATTCGCAATAGGGATAAAATATATTTTTCGAGATGTGTGTTTAGCTGTTTATAATCAATTAATTTATAAAATAAGTTTGAAATTGTTTTTTTTTTCACTTTAATGGTCTATCATTAGTTATTTCATAGAATAACTAGGTAAAGCATGAAATTTTTCATCTATTATATATTTTAACTGACTTGTCTAGTTATTTCATGAAATACCTAGTTATTCTAAGAAATAACTGAATTATACAAATTAATGGTAACATATATATTGATTAAGACTGTAAATATGTATTTTTCAAGTAAAACCAAAAAGAATTACAAATTATTTATTATGTTAGCAGAATTTTTTTCCCTGTTAGGCTTAGAATGCATATTTTTTTTTCAAAATGCACTTAGATTTAATTTTTTACATCAATTTTTATGGTTATGAATGCTGTATATTTCTGAATTGTATCGAATTCAATCAATACTAAAATTTGTACCAAAGCGATTCACTCAGTAATAACATCATTTATATTTTAAGCTTTTCAAACCGTTTATTTATTATAGTATGGTATTGTTATATATGTATATACTCCTCAATTTTGGTGTGCTTTATTTACTCACCTTTGTTCTCAACACAGTTAATAAAATTTTTCTCTTAGCAATACGCATTTGAAGTGGAACCAGGAGATATGGCCAAGAAAACTATAGAAGTAACTGTTTGGGATAAGGATTACTCCAAAACCGATTCTTATCTTGGTGAGTTTTCAGCTCTTTCATCTTAAAAAGTGTAACGTTAATAAAATGAAACTTAATTATCTATTTTCGATTAATCGAAATAATTTTTTTATTCTGTATTAAACAATGCCATCTAGTAAGGATTGGTGTGATTAAAAAAAGAACATGATAAAGTAGATTCCTATATTTGATTCGATTTTTTATTAACTTCGTACTTTGAAGCTACGCTAGATCTAGTGATGGACCTTTGATTTTGAACCGCGGTCTGAAGTTTATACTGTATACTCAATTGAATCTATCCGTGTTTTAGAAATTAATATAAAAAAATTTGATGAAAAAATGATTATCTTTTAACTAGAACAATTAATTATGACATAAGATTTAAAGATTAAATAACAGAAAACAATTAATAACAAAAAATAGTAAAACACGTGTTTTTTTTTTATTTGAGTGTTAAAAGCAAAAATAATTGAACTATAATTTAATTCTGAGTAATAGGGGGTTCACATAAATAGAAAATAACGTGATGCTAGTAAATTGAAATTTTAATCACATTCATGTTTTCCATTTTGATGAATATGCTTGGGAATTTGATTGCCTGGAGAGAGAGAGAGAATTGATTGTGGCTTAATTTTCTTATCGGATGGTTTTTTAGCGTCTCGCTTTTTGTGTTTTTCCTTTGACCTCTGCATTTTCAATTAAAAAGATTTTTCTACATTTTAAAAGAAAAAATAACGTCTTTTTAAGTATTCCTTAATAATATCATTAATTTTTAAACTTTAAATTTAGGTGCTTAAAAAATTATCAGTGATTAACAAAAATACATATTACGGTGTAACTTTAAAGATTTTTTTTAAATAATGCATTGAGTATTAGGGGAAGGTATTATTCTCAGGGACCCAAGCAGGAATTTTTCAGGGGGGGGGGGGTTGAAAAACCACCATTTTCGTATCATACCCCAATACGCCACCAAAACATTTTCTTTTGGTTTTGTCGATTGCCAGGAACAAATATCAGTGAAAAATTAATTTTTGAACATTAATATAATTATCTTTAATAAATAAAACTAACTATTAATTACAGTTACTTGATTAAATTTTACGTACTATATACATAGTGTTGTTGTTGTTGCTAATCCTCCAGGGTCTGACAGAGTCAGACAAGATCAATTAAATCGTTGACTCTCAAAAAGTCCAGCACAAGAAAGGGATCCGTGTAGATATCTTTGCTTGTGAGATCCATACAACGCATTATGTGCTCCGGGGAAGCCTGATGATCTTGACACCTTGCACAGATGGAGAAGATCTTGTTCGCTGAGAATGAAAGACACTTGATGCGACCACTAGCAATACGAGAAAGTGCAGTCTGGGAGCATCTTTCACACTTGAGGGCTAGGGCCAATCCGAGTCTATTACCCGCATACCAAAGATGAGTGGGAGGCGCCCTCCACTCTACCAAATTATGAGATTTTTTTAACGAGTATAATTCTAGATAGGTAAGGGCGGATGTAGAGGGAGTTAGAAAATTACAGCCCTCCTTTGATGAACTATACGCATAGTATTATAATCAATCGGAAAAAAATCAAGCTCGATTGAGGGAGTGGGTCTGGACCCATGGACACCCCCTCCCTTGCGCCTTGTGTGCGCAACTGATTATTCTTCATTGGTAACTTTCAGAAATACTGAAATGACAGTTCTTTTTAACTATTGAATTTTTGTTTGTTTGTCAGTTTTCATTTCTCTTTATTATAATTTTCTTCATTAGCTTTATATAACAAATATATTTATGAATAAAAAAAAATTTAATGATACATATAGTGCCATTGGATACAAAAGAAAATTTAGTTATTATGACATCAGGGGAAAATTTATCGTCTCTAGACAGGACAGTAGCTCGTTTTTGGTCTTTTGTTCTAATTTTTTGCGATCATTTTTCCTTTATACGTATATGTAACATAATAGTTAATTGGTATTGTTCTTTCATTTACTGATTACCCCTTTTTTTCTGTATAAAAATTAATTACGTAATTTGTAATTTTCAACTTTCATATATTAGAATCTGATAAAATCTCTAAAATATCAGCGATAAGCTAATTAAAATAAAGTATTATTAATTTTAACTATGTAAACACATGTATTCCGTTTTATAGTTCTGTTTTTCTAAGTATTATTATGCTGTTGAGCCATCGAAATTGATAAATTTTTAACTGATTTTTCATACATAATCTTCAAATTTACTACATATTTATATTGATCACCTCGGTAGGCTGAAGTTGATCTCTTGGATTGTGTGACATTATATTACTGTTAGTTTAACCGATGTAAATTTGGCCAGTTGTTCTGCATCAAAATATAGGGTAAATTCTTGCAGTTTAATTCTGTTGCTGTACTTTTTCACTACAAATTCTTCTCTCAAGCATTAATATATGTTGCAAGCAGTAGAATGGAAATTTTCGTTAGTGAGAAGATATAACAGAATTTCAATCAAATACAGTATTAAAATAAATATCGAATAGCCTATTGTTATCTTAGTCTAAGTTAAAAATTGGAAATTTGTATTAGAATGTTAAACATTTCAATCTATAATTTGGTTAAGAAAATTTCTCTTTGTACTCTTTGGCAGAATTCAAAAACAGCCGTTTTTTTTAGTACTTACCTAAATTACAAAAAACAAAATCATTCTAAACTTTATTTTTTTCCCCAGAAATAAGGATTATGCTATGAAAAATAAATAATTGTACCAATTTTGAAAAATGATTTACATAGACCAACAAAAGTTAAGGAACAAAATAGTGCGAAATACGGTTTTAAATATATGACATCTGTAGCTGGAACTTTTTAAGTTCTGTCAATATATAGTTATCTTTATTTACTATTTTATTTATTTACTTATCGTGGACGTAAAGTGCATAGGTCTCAAGTAAAAAAAAAAGGTCTATAATCTTTTTCTCATTAAAAAGCGTTGCACAGTGGCGCTTCCTTCTGCTAGACGCAAACAACAAAGGACAGGAATAAAAGCCCTTAAAAAAAAAAAAAAAAAAAAAAAAAAAAAAAAAAA
Source organism: Trichonephila clavata (assembly GCA_019973975.1). NCBI lineage: Eukaryota > Metazoa > Arthropoda > Arachnida > Araneae > Nephilidae > Trichonephila > Trichonephila clavata. Next base: position 30,525 of record BMAO01011659.1, on the reverse strand, counting down.
AAAAAAAAAAAAAAAAAAAAAAAAAAAAAAAAAAAAAAAAATGACTGGCCCGAATAGGGATTCTTTTCGTCTCAGTCGTCTAAGGTATGCACGGCGTAGCTGCGGACCGGTAAGTCGGTGGATCAAATAAACACCCCTGACTCAAAAACGGATAAAAAAAACTAAAAAATAAAAAACGAACAACAGAGAATAAAAAAAAATAAACCCAAAGGGAGCTGGCGCCTCTCAAGTACAAAACAAAAAACAGTTAAAAACTAACTACAAATAAACTCTGAAAAGCGTAGCAGCGAACCTGTAAGTTGGTGGATCAAATAAACACCCCTGTCAAGGTCTGCAGCTTGTCGCCGAAGCATCTATGCGATTCTTTCTTAAGTATCCTTTGTTATAAATTGATATGCATAGGAGCGTGCTGCAATGGCGACAGACAAGGATGTATGTGAGGGTGAGACATTCTTATTCTCGTGATAGATAACTGATGGAACGAAAAAGAACATTTAGAAAATCAGTGCATGATTTACACCACGCATAAAGCTATAAAATGTTCTTTTTTACAATTTCAGGGGGCTTAGCTTTGAACATGCAGTCTAAAGGAGATCGCCTTCGCCATTGGTTGGACGTCGTGCGTAATCCGAACAGAAGAATCGAACGTTGGCACCCTTTGAGTAACGTGGTCTTTGTAGACTGAAAATCGATGAAGTGACATCGCTATCGATATATTATCGGGTACTAGGGCTTTTCGAGCTGATGGAATTGTGCCTCATACTGTTCAAGTCACTATGGTGTGAAAGACAACTAAATTGTAAGGGCTGTGCTAAATGTTTAGATAGTGTAGTTAGATTCCAGATAGAAATTGTATGTGGGAAACTATGTAATCCATTAAATCTGATGGGCATTGATTAAGATTAATATGACATTAATTAACTGATTTTTATATTTTACAAGATTTGCTAAGTTAATATTTATTGCAGTATTTATCCCTTTGTTTTAATAATCATTTTGTAAGAGATTGTCCAAAATTTTCAGTTTTTTATCGCTGAATTTTAAACTATATAATGAATATTACTTATTCCCTACTATAATAGAATATAATTATAGATCTTAATCGTTTTGAATATATGTAGATATTTTCAATGAACAGATGTATTCAAAATGGAGGCATGTAAGTTAAAGGTTAATTTAATGCTAAGTTAACAGTTTAGTGTATTTATTTTTCACCTGGAACCAAATGCGGTGTAATTTTTTAAGTGCAGGGTCGGTTATATCGATTTATAAATTTTATGAAACAAAAACTTGTTTTAGATTTTATACCATAATAGAATAATAGAGATATAATTGACAAAAGATTTTGTAAAAAATATTGTTTTTAAGAAGCAAACTTACAAAATATTAAATGATGCCAAATTTTGTAATTGCGTTTAAATTCATTTCATTGTCTGTTTTAAACATACAAACCCGTACATTTCGATACATTTAATTAATTATAAATTTATCGAAATTTAATGTAAATTAATAATATTTAATTATTTATAATGTATTAGTTATTGTTTAAACTTATTTGCCTAGTCCATTCTATTGAAGTCAAATTCAACTATTCTAATAGTTCGTTTATCATAAAATTGCTTTGCTAAATAATTTCTGTCACTTTTGTCAATAAAGATACTCAAGTTTTAACATTTTTATTCCAAAATTAAGAGCAACAAGAAGAAATTTACAATTTTTTTAAAAAATTTCTTTTAAACGTACAATATTTATAACAATTTTTAAATGCACTTTAATTATGAGACTTAATTCATTTTAAGGTATCCGACTACTTGCTACAACTTTTTTAAAAAAATGGAAATATATGGGGTTTTTTGTGTATTTTTATATCTGTTTAGTACGTTTTAAGAAAAATATGCTAAGCTTTAGAAGAGAAAAAGAAATTATTATCACTAAAATGGATAAAAATTGACAAAAAATAACTAAAACGCGGTCCATTCTGTACCAAAAGTTTATGAACAAATTTTCAATTTTTCAATTATGATGTGTTGCTCTGTTATTCGTTTTTGAAATGACCTTCAGGATTAGAGATATTTTAATTTTTACAAAAACTAGAGCCCTTTATCTTAGATATTATATGAAATTGCTTAAAAAAAACAGTGATTATATTAACATAAGGGACTGTAAATTTTGTAATAAAACTGTGAACGATAAATCTGAACGTTAAAACACTTATACTGTTATACAGAACATACACAGAAAATTTCAGATAATTATATTCAAAACTTTTTTAGCAATTGCTGGCCCCGTTTAAGCCTTTAAAGAAAACACACACATTTCGAGTGAAACGCGTTTTAAAATATGACATCTTGCTCAAAGTAATGGCATCTGTTTTTACTAAAACACTTACAGATTTTGTTCTATAGTCCACGCAAAATAATAAAGTTGGTATTTTTATAAAGCTAATAAGATGGCCTATAAAATAAAATCATAAAACAAATTTGTCAATTTTCGGTAAAATTCACAAATTTAGGGTAGTCGGATACCTTAAGAAGAAATTGAAATTTTTATTCAAACATTAAAAACAATAAAAAATTTTGCAATTCTCTTGAAATTTTTCATACATATTTTATAACAGTTTTTAAATGCAAATTTTTAAATTGTATTACCAAAATCATTTTAAAAAGAAATGAAGCTTAAAAAATGTAATAAATATGATTTTTTTCTACGTATCATTAAAATTTGATTCAATTTTTAAACTCGCAAAATCTTAAAAATTTCTTATTGCTCTATAAATGTGATTCAGGTTCAAAGAACAAATATTCTCACTATATCCATGAATTTATCCAATAAGGGGGAAATTTTCATGTCACAAATATTTATGTTAATGAATGTAAAATGTTAGTATTGTAAAGTATTTATTTCTAAAAATGCTCCTTTTTATCAATTTTAAAAATTTAATAGAGTCATAATTACCTTTTATTTTATAAAATTAGATATAATCCTTTTTTGGAAAGAACTTTGAAAAAAATTAGAGCTTAATAACAAAAAGTTTAACACAGAATATACGTATTTGTATCTAATAATCGATCGTCATATCACAATGAAAGTTTTTTATATAATAATCGTCTGCTGATAATAATATTTCGTTAAAAATAAATACTAACAAGAACTCGATTACTTTTCTTCATTATAAATATAAATAAATATTCGTTTTTATTCATTCGAACTATAATTGTCTATGATTAAATTTTAAGAATTTTATAACTTTTTTAATGGTTTAACATGATGAAATTATTGCATCAATATCTGAAGAAAAATTATACAGCTTCATAATTACCTTTTCCTTATTGTAGAATCAACTATAACCTATTTTAGTAAAAAAACTAGAAAAAAAACGCTAGAGCTTAAATTTTTTGAAATTTAACACGGAATATACTTATTTGTATCTGAAAATCGATTCTCGTAGCACAATGAAATATTTTGATACAATAATCGTCTGCCGATTATTATTTCTCGTTAAAAGAAATTCTATCCAGAACGAAATTACTTTTCTTTATTATTAGTTAAATCAAATATTCGTTCCTATTCACGCGAAATATAGTTAATTACCTATAATTAAATTATAAGAATCTGAACTTTTTGTAATGATACAGCGTGATGATGTATCAATCTGGACAGAAAATTTATATAATAGCAATGTATATAAATTTAAAAATGTATTCCTTATTTTTTGCCTTTATAAAATATGTTTTTAAAAGTAACATTACTTAACGATAGAACAAAAACTAGTAAAGTTTTAGCAATTATCTCCTAGGTAAGATCATGGTTTATTACTTATTTTTGAAAAGTTAGGTTGGGCTATCTTTTAAAGAAAGATTTAAGTCCTGATACCTTGCCTTAAATGAACTCGCGTAATATTCTGAAACGAATGTAACGAATGATGTTCATTTTACAATGTTTTTATCACAAATTTATTACGCACATTTTCATTTAATTTTTTCAATTAAAACTAGGGAAGTTATTGAAAAATTTAAAAAGGACACTATTTTGTTGTATCTAGCATTTAGCTAAAACTATTTTAAATTTAAAAATAAAAATCTTAATTTTTTAACATTTCAATGAGAAAGTTCTCTGTTTTTATACTAGTATTTTAAAAACTTGCTTTTGCATTCGCAAGATATTTGAAAATTAAATACATTATTGAGATATACTGTTACATAATTTTGCGGAATTATATGCTTTTATAATTTTAAGATATATATTTATAAACAGTTTGTATTATGTAAAGGACTATTTTTTGAATAATTAAATAACAATTATTTTAAGTATTACTGAAAATAACATACATTTCCTTTTATGTGCTTTTATTCGAAAGAATTTCGTTTTGTGTTCTACAAAATCTTTTGTCAATTCTTCATCTTCAGTTAAATATCTGTTAAGATACGGTAGACAAGTTCTGTAAAAATGCGATTTTACACGGTAGACGCGTTCCTCAAAAATCCGTGCAAAAAAAATAAATAAATAAGCCGTGTATAAAATACAGGTTTTAGAACCATATAAAAAAAGAATTTACTCTTTGGTGATTGATTTAGCAATGATCAAATGCAGATTTGTGATCTAATTAAGTAAATATCCCAATTATTTATTTTTTTAAAAAAAATTTAATTCAGGGATCAGACATTAGAAATAGCGAATTTTGTCGATATAAATAGCATTAAATAATTTACTGTACCTTTTGATATTATTTTTTTAAAAATTATGCAATGTATTCACAGCAGCCATTATGTTTAGGTTTAGTATGGATTAGCAATTCTAATTGTTGTCATTATACAAAAATTCCTCAGATTTAATGGAAGATTTAGAACAAAGAAAGCTTCTTTAGTGAGTATACTCTAGCAAGTATTGTCAAGCGCAGCCCTTAAAAACAAAAACAAAAAGAAGCTTTCTGTATTTCCTACATATAACTTAACAAGGTAATAACAACTTTTAATGTGTATTCAAATTGTGCCCAATATGATGCAACTATTACTTTATGTTTTCTGTTTCTGCAAGATTTATGTGTAAAGTTACACATGAAATGTGTATCAAGAAGATACCAATACTCCGGGGCCACCGTAACAAAACTTTAACTGCTATGTCATAGGTAATATAAATGTTACTAGAGATGCAGTGTGTTCATATGTGTTGCATGAACCAATTAAATTATATTAGAAACAAAACATTAGATACTGAGAAGCTGTGTCCATCGTATTTACAAAAAATATCTACGCAATATTAGTGATATTAGTAAAGTAATAGTAATATATTGCAAAAAAAATGTATTATTTTTTACGTAGCGAATTATTGAGCAGCTCAAAATTAGTTGTTATCTGCTGCTTCAAAGGTTGTAAGAATTTTTTCTCGCACAATTCTCTTACAATTGGATGAGTTTGAAAAGAAAAAAAAGAATTACTTAATAGAGAAATAATAAGTAAAACACGTCTTAATTTTTAAAACTTACTTTGGCATATTTTTCTGAAGCAACTCTGAGTGAAAGCTATGTGTCACCATTAAATTGTGAGGACGATTTTTTTCCTTTCAGGAAACACTAAGTTGGAGTAAAAGTTCTTGAAATTTTGTAAAAAAAAAATGAGATTTACTGAACTTTTAATTTTTGTAATTACATCTTTAAGTCACCATATTTAGCAAACCTTAATGCTATAATTAATTTTTCAGTAAATCATTCCTCATTTTCTTCTTTTGGTACATGAAGAGATATCCTTCATCTTACGAGAAATACTAAAACTTTTAAAATATAATGGGAATAAAAGTATTGGAAATAATAATCAATAATAAGGACCTGATTAGTATTCAGAAATAATTGTCATAATCAAAAAACCAAGAGTTGTTGAACATTCCAAAAATGTAGTAACATCGAACGGAATGTTATGAAAATTTTATCTGATGTAGTCCTTACATATCGGTAGGCTATTGGTATTATCGAAAAACTATCAATTTTATTGTCTTGCACGATTCTTGATAACAGGATTCTGTCGTTTTAAATGATACTGTCGACAGAATTATTCTTGCCAATATAAACTCAACGTTGTTGAATTATTCGATATCATAGACTATGAATATCATTTATTTAAACTGAACTGCCAATAAGGATACTGAGCTTTGATTCTGAATATTAAAAAAAAATTTACCGAATATATCTTTGTTTTAGTTTTTTAAAGTTAGTATAAAATCCAACAAAAATCTATATGGTCAAAGTGAGAAAATTTATCCATACAATCGTATGTATTGATATAACATCATTTTATTTCCTTTGTCTCAAGCATTCATATAGTTCTAGTATAGTCGAACTTCTCTCTCTCTCTCAATTCCACTATCGATATGACAAATACAATCGATATATTTTGAAAACTTTCATTACTAAAACTTTCGATGTCTAAGAAACACTGATATGAAAGATTCCTGTGAGACTTGTATGTTTTAGTCAGAAGTAAATCTCAGTTTTTTTTAATGTGAGAAACAGTGAAAAGAATTTCACTAGAAAAAAATAATTATATAGATAAAAAAAAAAGAACTTGTACTCCAACCAAATAGAAATTTATATTTTTATTCATAATTTTTTAATAAAATTTTGGCAGTTAAATTGACGTTCATTTGTGCTTCATTTAATACTTTTATTTCTCATTTTATATAGCATCCAAATAAAACGTTTTTAAAGCACATTTTCAAACTCAGTTTGTTGATATTTACAAGAAAATGTCCGAAACCCCCCAACACACTTATTTTAAAATATCTTTAATTATTATAGTTCTAATATACATACATTTTATCCTAAATCCTTCGGTATATAATATTATGGGTAAGAACTTCAAACACACAAATATCCGTTGACATATCAAAGAATTTCAGCAAAGTCATATCATTGTTCAACACAGCCTTAAATATCCACATATCATAAGTATGTATAAGTAAGATGGTATTAAAAGTAAATTCTCTCAAACAGGTCATTTTTAATAATAAACAAGTAATATAAAAAAAAATTTAAGTCAATTCCTACTTTGAATGGATGAATAGAAAGTATTTTATTAACGATTGAAAATTTGAACAAGATAAATATATAAAAAGTGAGCTATATATATATAGTAGGAATTGGGAAAAAAAAACTATAACAATGTGCATTTTTGTGTTTTTATTTTCTTATAAATTGTCTTTTTCATATTTTTTTTATGTAAAATGATCATATATTTTGATTTTAATACAATAATTCGAGACATGATATGAAAGATATGCTTAAGACATTTTCACACACACACACAATATAAACTTTCTTTCATCTCACTGGACATTTACAATATAACTGAAACTATACGTTTTTCACACAGTAAAAACAAATCTATTGATTTATTAGAAAAAAATCTGGGCAATTTTTAGTTACGATAACACGGTTTCAAACTCTCAGGTTCTTAACTGTATGGAATAGATTCCAACAGCAAAAAAAAAAAAAAAAAAAAAAAAAAAAAACTGGAAGGAACAAAAGATTTCTTTTGGCGTTCTTAATCGAATGTTATTGAAGAGCTCTTTTAAGTTCTCATAAGAAAAAAAGTTGAAAATTGGGGATAAAAACTAGAGTAAAATACTGATATGTTTGAGTCAGAGTTCTGTACAATGAAGAACAAATACAAACTAATGTCCAAATTTTATCAACTAACGATAATATACGTCTTTCTATACATAAATTTACAAATTTAAAATTTCTCTACCAACGACTATTGTACAATTTAAAAATTATTTTTCATATTTGCTGAAAAACTTTCATGGAATATATTCAAGTAGAATACATTTGTATTCTATCATGTTTTTGAAAGAAATTTCAAACAATTAAATTTCTCAAAAAAACGTTTCCATGATATAGATTCTTCATTATCGTCCTCATTTGATTTCATTTCGACTCCCATTCTCTACTAATAAACTCAAAAATGCACTTTTATAAGTTTTTTTCGTTTCCTTCTTTTTCAATTCGAAGTCAGATATGTATGAACATTTTTGTGAACGTCGAATTGCGCAGAGAAAAGTTCACAATAAAGACATTAACTCAATAAAAGTCTAAACAAAATACCATACATTTATTTCCATAATTTTCACAATATAAAACAACCTGAAATATCCACTCGGCATTTTCTTGTTCACTATCAACATATCGAGTTTTTCTTGCTTTAGTTTGAAGTATGCAACGAAATACAATCGCACATTACTATCCAATGAAGAATTACTTAAATACAATGTCACAAGAGAAAACAAAACAGTGCCAAATAAGTTTGTTTACACACACAATGGGCTAAATTCATGACGGTCACATGATAAATGCAATCACGTGTTCTGTATTGAATTTAAAACTTAAACATTATATGCTTTTTTTCTACTAATAAAATTTCAAATTTAATTATTGGGTAAAAATATTCACATATTAAGATTTTTCAAAAAGCTCTTCAGCCATTTTGCCGGCGCAAATCTCGCCAATTTGGCGTTATTGGCGATAATACACATATAAATATTAATAAATATTAGATCTCATTGGTTTTTCATCTATTTTTGATGTACTATGAAAAAGACGTTATGTTTTGAAATGTGGTGGTAAAAGGTTACCAGCGGGAATATTCCATTTGGCGTTGGTTGTATCATTTTTGGCGACTTTATCGCCTGCGCCGGCGAAACAAAACAGTATCGTTTCCGAAATGGGAAGGGGAAAAAAATTTATGAGTGTCCTTTTAAATCAAGTGCATTTTGTTTTCGTATGTACGTTATTATTGTTATTGACAATTATTTACTTTTTGAAGGAAAGTTTATGTAAAAAACAAAAGTTGGCAACAGCAAAGTGCATGAGCGGATTGGCTGGAAACACGTGATAACATTTATCACATCACAATGACGTCACATGAATTTATGAACTAATTGGCTGGCAACGCGTGACTGCAGTTATCATGTGACTATGACATCACCTGAACTTAACCCATTAAGATTTAGCTACTTTGAAACTGTAACTTAATATTTAAAAATCTCACTTTGACTAGAAAGTCCCTCAGAAAACCATGGCACAAAAAATTGCAATTTTCGTAAACCACAAACTGATGTACGTAAAAACTCACAAATAATTTCCGAAATTTTATAAGTGCTTAAAACACTTGGAAATTTTTAAACACTGAAGTGTATTTTCGCATCCTATATTGCATTTACTGTTTTAATAGTGGATTTCTAAACACTGATTATTCACTTTTTGTATGAACAATGTGATTTATAAACTATGCAGAATGAAATTACGTATGAAATTTCAATATATATTATTTTAAATATGTAATAAAACACGAACATTTCTAACTGTGTAGAGAACAGTTGATGTGTATATTAGTGATACAACGATTTTCCTTAAGTGCTGCAGTTTACAGGAATATGCACATGTTCGTACAAGTAACGTCCGTAGCTATATATAATAAAATAATGTGCCTGTATGTGAATTCATGTACGAATCTATGTATAAATATGTTATATGTATATATATTATATCAATAAAAATTTAAAAAATCTCGCAGATCAAATATTGTGGTCTTTCTTAAAATGTCTAGTTAAGCTTAATGATGGTAAACGAAAGTTTTCAGTCTTTATGATAAGACTGATTGTGTAGTTCACATATCTTTAAGTAAATACAAAAAAATATCTCTCCCACAACATCTTTTAAAAACTACAACAAAACAAATTTATCAAATATAAACCAGATATTACAAAAACTCGTTATTTATAATTTTTAATCGTAAATTGACACATTAACTATTATATCTACAAGTAAGAAAATTTACACATCAAAAGCTATCAGATACTTTGTATCGTCGGTTGTTAGGCTATTTCCACTGGATCTCGCAACATTTAAGAACTGCCAAAATAATAAAGCAGAGTTCGTTTTCACACCTTTCTTGTAGGTCTCTTGCTAGTCTCCAGGTCACTTAAAACCTTGAATTTGTTTCTTTAAACCTTTTGGGTGGACTCTCTCTCTCCCGCCTCTTCAATTTCTTTTTGGAAGAAACACGGACTTGCACATGGCACCTTAAGACTTAGTCGCAACCACCATTGGTTCTTTAGAGACAAAGAACCGTCTGGTCCGTAACGATATTCTCGCCACATGTCAAAAATAATATGGAAGGTTCATAAATTGGCTTGTCACTCCGATGCATAGAATTACAATTATGGCATTTTCTCCTCACAATAGCGCCCACCCTATCCCCACACAGGGACGTCTTAAGGCATGGGCCATCAGGGCCTCAACTGCAATGAGGGCCTCAACTCGTGCTCCATTTAGCTTTAATAAGATCATAATTCGAATAATTTAAACGGTCAAATGTTATTTTCGGTTACATTCTCCAAAAAACTGGAATTTCGGACGATTTGCCAACTGGCTACATCTGATGACCATCGTCCACATACAAGCGTAGGCCTACCCCCATTATTACTCATTCAGTCAAAAGGCGGCAGTTGGTTTGTGCGGTTGTAAGTCCGCATTTTTTGTTTCGGGTTATTGTTTGTAGGAGTATTTGACAACGTATGCTATGTACTGTCTACTTTTAAGAGTCATGGGGTGAGGGCTTACATTTGTGTAGGGGCCCAGGGCCTCGAGAAGTCTTAAGACGTCCCTGTCCACACATGTGTAGCATGGTCACTCCTAGATGGAACAAAAGAATGGAGAGCCGTTGAAACAGGTGTGTGTCTTATCTATAATCCATTTTAAAGGAGATGCCATATGATGCGACTCTTCACCTAGGGTGCCGGGGGGGGGAGGGGCAGAAGACAGATAGCTAAAAGACGACGTTACAAAAAGCTTTTATCCAATTTCTATCCGTTTCATTGCTTCAAACGAAAAGCAGTCTTAGAAAGCTAAAATTTCAAATATTTCATTGAATAAAAAAAAGATGTTTCCTCCAAATTTCATGTTTTTAACATAGTGTGATACCTTTACGATTGAATACATATTAACGTCGCCCTGTTCAGCTACTCGAGGGCTTTTGGCGACGGACGTAATTTTGAACCGTTATCGATGAGGACGACATTTGAGCTGTGTGTGTGACTCCCCCTCTCCAAATTTCTGCATCATACCAACGGAAAGGACGTTTGAGCCTCGACATATTTAACGTGCATTTTTTAATTCAGACAAAAATTAAATCCTGGAATTATTTATTTTAATCCCGAGACTTAGGGATTGGAAAAAACACCGGGATTGCAGGGTTTCGGAATTATATTTACTAGATGTCTTCCAAAAATTCTAATTGCCTCTGTCCAAGTTAGCTGACACCGGACATCCTGAGGGGGGTGGATGTCCGTTTTCTGACCCCAGTCGCGATGGAGAGAAAGTTACAGAAGAAAATAAGAGAAAACATATTAAATTTCACGATTTAATATACACACCCGCCTCGAACCCTTCAAGGTTCAACATGTAAGGAAACTGACATTAAACGTATACAGTATAAAAAAAAGTAAGTAAGATACTTTAAATGTAATACCAGATTCACAATAATTTGAAAAAAAAAATTCAAAATATAATTCAGACAAAAATTAAATCCCTGGATTAGTTATTTGAATTCCGGGATTCGAAAAAAAACCACCGGGATCCTACACGGAAGTCACTCTCTCGTCATTATTTAGCATTTGAAATTCACAGTCTTCTGCATCGCATACTATCCAGGTTTCTACACCAACAAAACTCAACAAAAGAGCATGTATACACCCCTCACAAACTGACCTAATATTCCACGCAGATGTTTACCAAATCACACAACTGAAATTCCCCAAATATCCTTCACCTTGGGTTTTCCGGTCACTTTTGGTCTCACGGGAAACAAATGTTTAGCATTGCACAGTTCGAAAACGTATCCGGACTTTGGTTAGGATATTTGACGTTTCGGATAAACGACGTTCTACTGTAATAACAGCCTCCGTACAGGAGTGGTCACTTTTGTCCAGTGGTATGTTACGTGCTTACGAATCCATAGTTCGCGGGTTCTAATCCAGAACATTGGTGACCTTTGCTGGAAAAAGAAAAAAACGCAAAACCTTCTGATGTGTCACGGCGCCATCTACCCGTAAGAAGAGCCAGTAAAGTCGTCAGACTCACTTGACGCAATAATAACAGCAAACAACCTGGTGGAGGAGTACTGTGGTGGTATCTAAAATAAGCCAGTAATGCCAAAATAAGAGCCAAAACAAGAGTAGCACCAATTAAAACAATATCAATACCGCGGTTAGAACTACTAGCCTGTAGTATTGGTGCAAGACTAACTCTTTCGGTTCGGACAGCACTTGATCTACCACACCTTAGAACAACATTTTGGATAGATTCTATGGTTGCACTGTGGTGGATTAAGAACCGAGGAGAATGGTCAATATTTGTTTCTATTCGAGTCAGAGAGATAAATAAAGTAGACATTAGAAATGTTGTAAGTAACACTCTTTCTAACCAAACTCAAGAAAATTTATATGTGTACTTGCAAATGATTTCACTAAAGGTCAGTAGTGGCAACAGGGAGCTGGTCATCCGATGTTTTTTGGATAGTGGTTCAGAAAATTCATACATAACTCAAAGGGTCATTTCTCAGTTAAGCTTGAGGTCCATTGAGAAACAAACCTTAATACATGGTTTGTTTGGGGGGAGGGAATCAAGTCCCAAACAACATTCTTAATATAACAAAAATAAAAAGCCTCAAAGGCAAATTTTCCTGCGAGCTTGAAGTATTATCGGAGGAAAAGATTTGTGGCATTTTGCCAAAAATTACAGATAAATATTTGATTTCTGAACTAGAGAAGAAGAATATTTATGTTCCGGATGTGGGTTCTCGCGTCTCAGATATTTATCTCTTATTGGGAGCAGATGCACTAGGATTGATTTATACAGGGAAACTCATTAAAGTAGAATGTGGTTTAACGGCGGTAGAGACACATTTGGGTTTTGCGTTAATGGGTAAAGATACTAAAATTACTAAAGCAAAGTTCTTACCAGCTATAAATGAGAAACAGAATCCTAGGTCTGTCATGAGTATGTTGTCCAATCAAATATTGTCTTTAGATGTTAAGGAATTGTGGAGTTTGGAAACCATTGGAATAAGAGATCCGATAGAGAATTTAAAGGGAAGGAAACTTAATTCCGAATACATAAAAATGTTTGAAAATGATTTAGATATTCTTCCAAACGGAAGGTATCAGTTAAAATTGCCGTTTAAAATAGAAAAAAGTTTGGCGAGTAACAAAAGTATGACTTGGAAGAGACACCAAAAAATGTGCCAAGGTATAATCGAGAAACCAACTGTTTTGATGATTACGTGTCTGTCTTCAAAGAATGGGAAAATCTAGGAATAATAGAAAGAATCCCAGATAATGAAATAAATAATGATGGGTATTATATCTACCTCATAGACCCGTACTGACACCAGCTAAGACCACTAAGATACCCCCTGTTTTTGATGCTACTGCTAGGACCTTCGTAAGCCTTCGCTTAACGATGTGCTTCATAAAGGTTCCAATTTGATAGAATTTATACCAGACATATTAGATCGATTCCGTTTGTACCAGATTGGCTTATCAGCCGACATTGAGAAGGCCTTCCTACAGTTAGCTATAGCCCCTGAACATAGAGAATTCTTAAGATTTTTCTACCCTCTTGAGGATAGTAGGGAAATGGTTTATCGGCACTGTCGGGTTGTTTTTGGAGTTTGTTCAAGTCCGTTCTTATTGGCGGCTTCTATAAATCATTTGCTTGAACATTCTTCGTTGGAGTGTACGGAAATTATTTCTAAACTCAAACATTCATTTTATGTCGATAATTGTGTTAGTGGTGTTTTTACTGAGCAGGAAGTAGGGAACTTTATTTCTAGTGCTAAGACTGTCTTATGCAAGGGATGTTTCAATTTGAGGAACTCTCTGGGAGAGTAATGTCAATAGTCCAGTTGTCTCTAAGTGTACGGGAGATACAGACTTACTGGGTATAATATGGAACTTAGATAGAAATACACTTAGATGCTCGGTAATAAATGAAATTCCTCAAAACAAGGGTAATATGACAAAAAGAACAATTTTGTCATTTGTACAACAGTTCTACGATCCTATTGGATTTTATCTGCCGCCACCTTACTACCAAAAATTTGGCTCCAAGAAGCCTGGAAAACTAAATTGGCCTGGGTTGATCCCCTACCCCCAGAGATGTATAACAGGTTTTCCAGATGGTTACTTGAAGTGGCATGTTTAAGTAAGCTAGAAATTCCAAGATATATAATTCTTAGTGGAAAGTCAGAGTTGCATGTTTTTGTAGATGCGTCTAAGAACGCTTATGCCCCCTGTATTTTTGTTAGGTCAGTTACCAATAATGGTGTTCAAGTTCATCTGATAAGAGTCCTGAGGATAGAAATGGGGGAGAAATATCCAACTCAGAATTTGAAAATGCGGAAAAGATACTTATAAGGACTGTTCAAAGGGAATGTTTCCCTGAGCCAAAGAATGTACCTATAATCAATGTAGTTAAAGATAATGAGGGATTATATTGCGTGTTAAGACTAAAATTACCGAATGGAAGGATGATCCTTGCTTTTTAACACCCATCCTTTTTCCAGCAAATTGTGCGTTAACCACACGACTAGTGGAACACTTGCACAAATTTAATTGTCATGCGGGTACTCAAATACTGCTTTCAATAATAAGGGGAAAATATTGGATTTTAAAATCGAGGAGAACTGTCAGACATTATTAGAAAGTGTGGTCATGTGTAGACGATACAGCGCAGGACCAGCTGCCAGTGCGCCTTACTTGAAGACCGAGTTAAGGATGCAAAAGTATTCGAGGTAATAGGTATTGATCTAGCCGGCCCCCTCTTCCTTCTAAATGGTGATAAAGTGTGGATTGTCTTATTTACATGTGCGGTTTTCCGAGCCGTACACCTTGAAATTGTAACCTCCTTGTGTACTGAAAGTTTTTTTGCTCTCCTTGCGTCGGTTCATAGCTCGTAGGGGCAGACCGAAGACAATATATACAGACAATGGATCCAATTTTAGAGGTTCTGTTACAGAATTACAAGGTCTACACTGGAGTAAAATACAACGCGAGTCTGAACTTCAAAGCATAAAATGGAAGTTCATCCCACCCAACGCAGCTTGGTGGGAAAGGCTCATTAGAGTCATCAAGTATCTTCTGAGACGTATTTTAGGGAGAGCAATTCTCTCTTATGAAGAGTTACTCACAGTCTGCTGTGACTGTGAAGAAATCATAAACTCTCGCCCCTTAACTTATATTTCAGAGGACTCAGAGGATTTGATCGCCATTACTCCAGCTATGTTTCTCATGACTAATAGCTCTGCTGAAGTAACAAACTTGGATCTCAATGATTATGCCGAATTTCAACGAAGAGTGAGATTCCGTGCCAAATTATTCAAGGATCTGAAAAATAGATTTCGTAAGGAATATTTAGGACTGTTGGCTCAAAAACGTTCTAAGCCAATATCTCGCAAAATGAAAGTTGGAGAAATTGTCCTTGTTGAAAATCCTAACAAGAAGAGGTTATATTGGCCTTTTGCTAAAGTGTTAGAATTATTACCGGGTCGGGATGGCAACTTTAGAACCCTGAAGCTAAAATGTGGTAATGCAGAGATAATTCGGTCTGTTCAAAGGTTATTTCCGTTGGAAATACATCCAGAAGAACTTCCAATTGCAGATGTTGGTATGGAAGGGGTTCCTGAACCATCGAGCTTGTCTGAAGTGCCAGTAGACTATACTGATGAAGAAGTTAACCCAGAGTTGACCGAAGTAACTCCTGCTATGGACAGTTGTAAGTTTGCGAGGTGTGGACGTAAGATCAAACCGCCTCAAAAACTGGACTTATTGAATTTGACACGGTCTTCTTTGAGTCATAATCGACTCAAGGGGGGGGGAGTGTGTTACGTCTACAATAAGAATAAATAATACATAATATCGTTTGGCGAAGTAGAGCGTGAACTACTCAACCAGAAACAAAAATGTAATTAAATAATCCATAATCGTTTCGCCAAGTAGTTCATGTACTACTCAACAAGATAAAATGTAGATAATGTTTTGATTTTTGCTGTTCGATGAATAAAGAATTTTATTGGAATGAATGACGGCTTAGTTTGTTTCTTGGTGCCGTAAGATTAATTTAAAACGTAATTTAAATACGTAAAAACATCCTCAGGACAGGAGTGATCACTTTTGTCTAGCAGTATGTTACGTGCTTACGAATCCATAGGTCGCGGGTTCTAATCTCCGACACCTTCGTTTCTTTCGCAACATCTACAAATGAAATATATGGAGCAGTATGTTACGTGCTTACGAATCCATAGGTCGCGGGTTCTAATTTCCGACACCTTCGTTTTTTTCGCAACATATACAAATGAAACATATGGATTACAAAAATCAAGATTGTGATTTTTTTAAACGTTTAAAAGAGCAACAAAAAAAGTATCTTATCTTAGATTCTGCCTGCTAATAAGGATAACGAACGTGTAGTAGATGTTAGTTATCATATTAGTTACCATATCGTCAAATGCGGTTATGGTCCTCAAATAGGTGAAAAATTAATTTTACCTTGTATAAAGAGGATACCGTTGACCTGGATTGACCAAAAACCTCTTTCAAACAATACGGAAACAAGAATTCACGATATGCCCGAGGATATTGATGAAGCAGTATAGGGAAAATAAAAAAAAGTTAATTTTTCTCAATTTAAGTAGAGACTACAGCCGTAACAAACAATGCTGTATTGCTCGGTTCATTAAAGACAATGGATTTGATGAGAATGTTTTACTTTGTCATTTTCTCTCCACGCGGATAACTGATAAAGAAATATTTAAAGCTATTGATTATTTTATACTGAAGTATATTAGTAGGTTGTGAACTGATGGTGCCAAATCAATGTCAGGTTTATATATTAGTCTTCGTGGACGAGTCTTAAGTGTAGCTCCTAATGTAATATGGATCCCCTGCTATATCTATAGGCAAAATCTAGTAACAAAGCGCCTTCCAGAAAGAATTGAAACTCGTTCTTCAACGATGCGATAAGGATTGTTAATTTTATGTTTTAAAAAAAGTACCACACAAACTTAAAAATTTTTAAAATGTACGAAGACTTGATGAGTCTTCATACTTTTCTACTCTTTCATGTAGAAGTGAGATGGGGTATTTCATGGTAAGTTCTAATATACTAACCCGCATATTAGAACTTAGACAAGCACGTTTTTTTTTATTGAAAATACTTCTTTTGCTCTTTCTTCTAAATTGTATGATTTTAATTGGCTTCAGGCACTTGCATATTTATCTGATATTTTTTGCAAATAACTTAAATTTGACACTTCAGTACAGCTCGATAACGATCTTTAATGTTAATGATAAGATTGAAGTATGATTAAGAAATTAGATTTTTTAAAAGAATCAGAAGTATACGAAACTCTACATATTTTTTTTCTTGTTTGAAAATAAGGTTAATCTACCTTAAGATATACAAGAAAATATAGTACTTTTAGCAGGATTAGAATTGTCCTTCATGAAGTATTTTCTAAGTCCCGAAAACAAATAATTGGATTTCAAACACCTCCTATGAAGAAAATTTAGAAAAAGCTACATCATCTGTATTAATAAAAGATAAAGAAAATTTGATGGAATTATGTAGCAGAACTTTACAAGAATTTAAATGACACAATCTAATTAATTTTTGGTAAGCATTGATAAGGAATATGAACAACTTTCTGAGAAAGCTATTGAATTATTATTTACTTGTACATAATTAGTAGAAAAAGAGCTTTTCTTCAAACTTTTTAAGAAATAAGTATCAAAACAGATTGAACGCAGCTGTAGATTTTAGAGTATACCTCGCATCTTTTGAACCAAATTTCAAAAAATTATGCTTTTCACACCAAGCTCAAGGATCTCTCGTTGTATTTTATTGAAGTACTTGATTATGATAAAAAAATAAATTAGTTGGGTTTTTTATATATTTTTTTGTTTTTATTTAAAATATTCATTACACAAAATATAGAAAAAAAATGAAACTTTGAACAAACACATACATATGTTACAGTGAGTTTATAATCCGGAAAGACGTTTAAGCATGTCTCGATGTAATTTGTCTCATTATGCGATGTGAATACCTGGTCAGCCTATAAAATGTATGATGCAAATAAATAAACACATTTCATTCTTGATACTGATGCAAGTAATGAAGGAATTGAAACTGAGCTATTTCAAGTCCAACAATGAATTAATTGCCTATTACAACAAAAGCCAAGGAAAACTGAAAAGAAATTGCTGCAATACCATTCAATATATTTTATCTTGAGGCCAATTTATTTTTTTCCCTGTACATTAAATATACACACACACAAGTAAACTTATTTTAATGAACTAATTAAATTCAGTAGAGCTGTAAGGAAAATGAATACAACATATTTCAGTTATATGATAAACTCTTATCACTACAGATTACAAGTCTTTCTTTTCTATCTAGAGGTTTTCCTGGATTGTACAATCAAATTTATACAAATAATGAAGTAATTTCATTGATAGCAAGCATAAGCACAAGAATAAAGAGGATTTGATTTTTAATAGAAGGGAATAAATTATAAATGAAACAGATGGTGTCTTTACGGGTGTTAGGCTTATTTCCAACATGTACATCACTTTTAAATGTTACAAAAGAACAATCATGTGTCCTATCGCACAGAATATCAACAAAAACTTACATGTACAAGAGCTCAGTAGCCAAATGTACATGCATGAAGTTTGTGCCACGAACCAGAATTGAATCAAGCACTCTGGAGAGGTGCAGATAGATTTAGCTATGAGCCTTACTTCATATTTAGATTCATTTACCATTCAATTATTATAATTTAAATTCATTCTAAACAGAAAAAAATTTCAAAATCAATTGAAAACTGATGGGAAAAGTTATATGGTTGGGTGAAAAGTGCTTTTGACTAACTGCTCTCAAGCAACTCATTTCAATACTGAAATAACCAAATGTAAATAAAATGGATATGATTTAATTTCCTTACAAATATTATAACAAGAATATAATTGTAACATTTTTAAAGATGAATAAAAATTTATTTTTTATCAATAAAGAACAATTGTTGAAATTAAAAAGGCATTATGAATTTCATGCACTGCATATTGTGGTATATTACACTATTTTCAAAATGCATGATTAAATCACGTATATTTGCCATGGCACATACCTGACTTTTTACAAAGAAACCCAGAATGTACATGTGCAATACTCCTATCTTTTGAAGTCATTTATTTGAAGCATTATACCAAGCTTTTAAACAATGGTACTTCTAGAACTGAGCTCCTGAATAACATGTTATAAGGTACCTGGATGTTGGAAGATGAAAAAACTTACAAAAGGTCAAATGTGTCATGCCCCAGTCTAGAAATTTGTATATAATAAAAACACTGAGTTAAATTAAACCTGACATAATTCAAAATGTATATATTTAACAATCTAGATCAGTGACACTCAAACTGCAGCCTTTTCTGAGTGGTCTGGTTGTGGCCCATTGCACTAAAAAATTCAATTATTTAAGAATATACTAAAAATTTAGTGTGAAATTCTATCAAATCTCTATCAATTTGCTTTTTTTTCTTATAGTAGAAAAACAAGAGGCTCCATTATAGATTAAAGGAAATCAATACACTACCCCATAACCCAGTAAGAAAATGCATAAAGTAAATTTTTGAGTGTGTTTGATAGAAGGGTTAATAAGGTATTAAAATAAAAGCAGAAAATGAGTTAATATTTTGTTTTATCCAATGCTTTGGTCATGTCCTCATGTTGTGGCCTGGATTGCATGAAATACCTGCCATTTGTTTGTTGCCCAGTGGTAAAAAGGTTCAGTACTCCTGATCTAGACTGAATTTAAGTTTAGTATTTATTGATGGTGGATCAGAATAAAAGTGTGTAGGGGGGGGGGGGCAGACGAGTGCTTGAAGACAAACTTTTTATTTTATCCAATAATGAAGATTCATAAAATATGTCATTTCCTTTAAATAAACACTATTAACATACATGACAATCTAATTTTCTGATGCTCATCTTTTCTTTATTTTTAATTTAAAGCTATCATTTTCATATCTGGCATACAAGCTACACACACAAATTTCGATCTTATTTTCTAGATTTAAAGTGCACATTACATGGAATTTTACTTTATATATCTTATTGTATGCAAAGAAATTAAGTGATTATTCTGAAAAATGAACCAAGGAGAAAAAGTTTTTGATTTAAATTGTTATATCATACAAAAATATCACACCAACTACGAACATATTTTATTTGACAAACACTAGTTTGAAATTTTACTATCAATTTTAAAATATTCTGATTTGATCCGACAGAATGTAAAACATTTTTTGAAAAAATAAAATTCCACAACATTAATATACGTTACAAACAATTGCTTAATTTTTTGAAACTGAACAACTTTCAAAATGTTAAATACTTCACATAAGGAGTAGAGTTAAATGCCAAAATGAAACAGAAAAATGAACTCTTGAAGAATTACAATGCCCATAAAACAGAATAGTTACATGGTGAATAGGACAAATAAGTGGTCTAATGAGTAAAGAACTGATTCTATCATTAGAGGTTAATTGTATAAGCAGGTTTAAGAAATCACCAAAACAAAAGTGTCACCCCCTTCAAATCCTAGTCTCCATGCAAGAAAATACACAGTCCAAACAAAACTCATAGCTTTATCATCTATATTGTCTAAAAACAAAATATTACATTACAATATTAAATGAAACAAAACAAAGAATAACAAGATAGTGGAAATGGTTTTTATTTTTTTTTTTAATTACAAAATTTTTACTGCTGCTCAGTGGGCATTGCTCTTATGATATCAGAATCGCCTAAGAGAAAAAAATAAACAGAAATTAATTTTTGTGTATAGTATATAAATATAACTAGTTTAATATATATATAGTCACAAATACCTTACAATTTAAAAATATTAATGGTCAAAAATAAGGAGACTAAATCAATTTTCCCCTGTATTTATTCCTTAAAAAAAAAAAAACGTCTTTTTGATCGAGGTAATTTTAATGCAATGCAAGAAATTCAATTACATTCACATGGGTTATGATTAAGTAATATTTTTAAAAATTAGCCCTTGTACACTGCCTGGGGAGGGGGGGCAGCTGCAAGGTACCAATACTGCGCATAAATGGCTCTGCACAAGTTAAAAAGGGGCCCTTGCATTGAAAAAGCAACATAATGCATCCAGATAATAGGAAATAAAATCAATTTTTCTATCGGTTAATAACAAACCCCTTTCTGCTGCTGATTAAGAGTTACACGATTCATTCCCCAGTTTCAACATAGGAGCGCGCCCATATGCAGTGTATAGGGGTGAAAAGAAAAGGCATATAAATAAGTAAATTCTCTGTAAACACTGGCAAGGTCTTTGGAACAGTTTTAATAATAGCAGTGCATGGAAAAGGATCGTATTTCGGAAAGATGTATATATGCAGGTGCAGTAAACACACCAGTTGAGCAAGACATGTTTAAAGGGTTCTAAGCAGGTAGAACAACAAAATATAAATGTGGTTTAGTAATTTTCAGCTAAGAATTCTGTTATAAAATTTTTCTTTGTAAGCTGTTTTTAACCTAATAAATTTTAACATCTTTGCTGAGTTAAATTCGAAATTCTGCAGACATATGTTGTTCACTTAAATCTACTATATTGTAGAATATTTTCAAACTAGTAACATCAGATGGTGTGGCAAGTGCTAATGAAAACCTACGGTAATAGTTTTAAATAAATTTGGTTTTGTGTGTGTCTACCATGCGTTCCCTTCATTCACCAAGAAAAGTATTCAACGAAGTACAGGCATATATATATAAAGGATTTTACAATATCAAACATAAGAAAGCATATTAGCAGTGGGGGTAAAAACATTATGGGCAGACGTATTTCTTGCAGATGATACAACAGGCAATCCACAGTTGTATGACATACCCCTAACAGGAGAAATGCATACTAAACAAGCTCTGCCCAAGATATTCCAAGGAAGTTTGCGTAAAAATTAGTCTTATGAATAACAAATGTAAAAGTTGTATAATTAATAGTGTTAAGATATAATAAAACAGTATGTTCGATTAAAATAAGAACCATCTCATCAAAAGATATTCAGAACTTATAAAACTGTTACGTTTTCACACATTTTGTAAATTTCAGTTCTTTTAATGCATTTTTCTAGACTTAACAGTAAATTTTAAAAAATGGACATTTAGCTACTGAAATTCTTAAAATTTTGTATATGTTATTCAAAGTATTACAGTATCAACACTTACCTGGATCAGTTATGCTTAAAGCACACACCCTGAAGTATTTACCACAAGCTGTACCCAATTCAATGTTGTTTCCCGAATAATGATGAACTCCAGTTTTTGCTAACATGGCATAATACTCAATTTCACTTTTTCTAAAGGAGAAAAAAGGTAAAAAATCAAAATCAAAGAAATTAAAGATAAGATCCACTAATACAAGTTTTACAGAAATAAACATTTGATACTTTTGAAATAAATACATTTTGTTTTAAAAGGTATAAATTAACTTATTTTATACTAATAAATTTTTAGGTACTAATTTGATATTGAACAATTGCAGATTTTCCTACCAAATATGTATGAATTTTGGTCAAGTTGAGGCAATATAACAATATGGTTCCCTTAATTTTTATCAATTATCACCTCCCCCAAAAGGATTATTTAGTAGTGATTGCTATGGTGATTATAGATGATTGTTAAATTTTTACTACAGTAGCCCTATTAATTTTGGACACTTGCAGTATTGCATGAATCTTGTGTTATCCAATTGCGATTTTATTAAAATATTTCTGTGGAATTAACTTTTATCGGTAATTACTATATATATATATTTAAAAAGTATGAGGGCTGCACATCCAATTGAAAAGTAATCCAAATTTACACTTTGTCTATTTTGTTTCTTAGGGATTCAAATTATTTTTTTTTATTCTTAGTTGAGAGACGTTGCTGATTTCAACTATTATGAAATGAAATAATTGTGCAAACATTATTGCTTCAAAAAACAGCATCAAATTGGACAAACATTTTTTTATTGCAGATCTGACAGTGCATTAATACCAATGAATCATGGTAAAATACTGCCAATTTTTACCATTTTACTTTCAATAAATAATTTTTTCACATTCCAAAATTGACTTAACTTTTCTCATTCCTTAATCAGTAAATTCTTATTTTGGTAACAAACCTACAGTTAAATTTTTTTGCTGCACCTCCCCTCTTTTTTTTTTAAAAAAAAAATCCCTTTACTCATAGCATTTATATATAAAAATGCCTTGTATTGTACCCCCTCCCCCAGTACTCATGCTTTTCAGCAATGTTTAACATGAAATTGCATTTGTCATTTCAACCATTTACACTTTACAAATGCATGCAAATTGTAATGTATCTGATTCCCACCAAATAACATTCATTTCTCCTCCCCTTTTTACATCTTACCTTTCAAGTGATCCAAGCAGACATCTATAGAATAATACTGACCATAACAGGCTTATTTGGTCAATTTTAAAATCCTGCCAAAAATGAATGGCAGTCCAATGTCAAATTAGTTCCAGCCTTTATACACAAGAGTAATTCAGTGTCTTAATTCTAAATTAAAAACAAACATACTAAATTTCAATTCAAGTTAACTCCTATAAATTTAAAAAATTATTACGGTTACTTTAGCTTTGAATTTTTTAACTGTATATAAACAATCTTTAGTAAAAATAAAAAATCTAAATTTTAAAATCCTTTATATTTACATAACCAAAAACATTTTCCTGGTAGACTTTGAAAAATTAGGTCAACCAATTTATCCTTCTTTTATTTAAATATTATTGCCAATGCAATTTTTTCATGAATGTAGGAAATAAAGTATATGTTTCCACATATGCATTAATGCCTTTTTTCAAGACATGATTTATGCAATTTTTGTGCCTCAAGACCTAAAATAATATCCTAAATCCATTAACATTATAACTGTAAAAAATATGTTGTTACTTGGTGCATTATATTGTTGGATCAATGGAGGAAATTCGCGACTGAAGGACGCCAAGCGGGGAATCATGTGACAAATGTGGCAACATTTGCACGTGTTGTTTCTTCGCGTGTTAAAACCTATACGTAAGCTGTTGATATTCTTGTCCTTTAATTTTATCTAATTAAAATATATGATATCATTGTATTTTATGCATTATTCTAGTGTATATATTTGTTAGGAAAAACTCTCAACAACTCTTTGATAAATTTTTGTTTTATTCTTATTTATTTATCTAATTAGGTATTCATCTGCTTCAAATAGTGTTAGCTAGGTTGGATCCTAGCACCTGGTACACAGCTAATAGTTATTTTAATTCTTAATTTAGTAGTTAATTATATATTTTTGTGCGAGAATGGCTTACAGTATATAGGATCAATACAACTTCTTTTAAAAATTTGAAACTGTTTGACCTATCAAATAACAATTGTATCGTTTCCTTAAAAAGAACTCACTATTATTATCAAATAGTCAGTTAAGTGTATATAATATTAAAAAAATATCTGTTTATAATTTTAATTCATAATTCAAAGTCAAGAGAAAATATTTATTCTGAAGTAAAACAATTTGATGATAATTTGTGAAAGGAATGTTTACAAAAATTAAATAAATTTTTCTGATTTTTACATTTTACAAATTAATGATTTCTAAATTATTAATAATTATTCTTTACTGTTAAAAATTGATGTCATTTCTTTCTTTAAATTAAAATTCTTAATATTCTTAAGGGGAATGATACCATCGCAAAAGGCAACAATTTTAAGAAATGATCAAATTTAATTTGATGATTTGTTATCTTATTTTTTTTTTTTGAAGTACATGTTAACGTGCAAAAACATTTGTTTCTTGAAGCCTGTGTATATAGATTATTAGGTAATATGAAAGTTTTAGATAAATGTAGATAATTATCTTTTGGTTGAAAGTGTATTTTTTTCCATCATCTCCCCCCCCCCCCATTTTGTACATAAAATATTAGAGTTGATATGGTATTTATCCTGTGATGAAAATGAATTTTTTTAACACTATATTTACATCAAGTTTGCCTACCTACACTTAAAATTTAAAGGAATATTTTATTTTACTGTGGAACAGTTACTGGATGAAAATGAGTTTTATTTTTAAAATGTATTGCATATAAATACTTTAAATATATGTATGTGTTTTACAATATTATGGAGCATTTAAAGATATTTGAAATGTTTCTAATAAAATAACATTCTCCATATTTGACTGTCTGATTTACTTAGTAATTATTCTTTAAAAATGTTTGGAATTTTTTTTAGAAATGGTGTTCTAAAGTAATAAAAGAAAATACTATTTCCTTTTTTTAGTTAAAGCAATGATTCATATTAATATATAATTTTCAGGATATATTCATTGTAATGTGATTATCCATTATTATGAGTTATTTAATTACATATAAAGTACATAATCAGGGCTAATAACTAACTAAATGATCATAATGAGTTATTTCTACATGTATTAACTGTTTTAATACTTTTCTCTAAGTTGCAGTCACTATACCAAGTGCTCTCTATAAGCACATTAAAATTAATAAAGAGTTACCTTCAGTCATGCATGTGTACAGAATGCTTAAATGCCCTTGTTATATATTAAGTATCGAAAAAGAAATTGCAAAAAATTGTAACTTTTCTGGAAAAAAAAACATGCACTAAATAAACATGTGTTTGTAATTTTACTCGTTAGTACAATGTTTTGCAGAGCTGAATAGTTTTCTATTAGAAATTGCACTTTTATATCTGGGATACTAAATATAGTGCATGGGTATGCGACACTTGGTTCACAAATTAATGTTATTAATGCTAGTATGAACTATATTAAGAGAGTTTGCATTACAATTTTTTTATGACAAATTGAATACTCTTTTTAAATTGTCTTTGTATAAAGTGCCTTTAACCATGTTGATCTACTTTTTAAAAATTATTATAAATATTAAGGGAATGTTTCATCAGAAAAGGTGCAATAATTATCAGAAATTCAATTTACATAATGTCAATATACATGAGTCTTATAGACTTTTATATTTATGTAAACATAAATATAATGATATAAAATAAATCTAATTTATAATGATAAATCTTCTACATATTGTGCAAACACCAATATAAATGCATATATGTTATAAATTGTAAAAAAAAATGCACATCTCTCTCTGCTGCCACACAGTCAAACTCTGAAAAACAGATGTGTTAATCAATACCACACAAATATATTACAATTTTTATTTTTTTGTAAAAGAACTATGGATTCAAAAATGACTTATTTTGATCATGTAGTTGTGAGCAAGACTTTTGTTTCCAATATATAGACGCAAATTTATTCTACTATACACATTTTAGTTTTAAAACTTTGCCTTAATTTTTTACCATATTTGTAAATCAATTCTTGATAAATTATATCTTTTGCCTGAAATAGTGCAGCGAATAAAGACATTCAAAATGCTGCACAATTTTTTTACGTGTAATTTTACAAATGGTAAATGATCATTTTGATTTCTAATGTTTGAAAGTGGTATTTGATTCATCATTTAGTGTAAACATTTATGAAGCTGTAGTAAATTAAGATATTTTTCCATTTTTGTAGTAAATACTTCTCAAAAATGTTTTTTTTTTCTTTTTCCCAGTAATATTGTAAAATTATAAAGTAAAATAAGTTTAAAAAAATACGTGTTTTTGATATGACATGTACATATCAGATTCTTGTGTTCTAATTTTAGATAATTAAATACTTAAGTACCTCTGTTACTACTCTGAAGATGCGTAAAATAAGTAAAACTTAAGTTAACTAAACATAATATGTTCTCAATATAACTTCATTTAAAATAAACAAAAATTTGTTTAAGTTAATTAACATATGTTATTGTCTTATGTATGATCTAAATATAATTTTATTTAAAATAAACAAAAATTTGCTTTGAAGTATTTACATGTTTGTGAAAGTCTACATCTCTCCAAAATCCTTTTTGAACAGGTTTCTTTTGTGAAGACAAAAATAGTGAGAATAAAGCTTGGTTTAAGCTGGCATCGGTATTGAAAATATTCTTCAAAGTAATTGCATACATAATAAACAGGGAGGAGATAGTTTATAATCCTCACGTTTCAACATGCTTTCAAACACTCATATTTTGCGCTGGTATATGAAAAAATGTGATTCTTTTCCTCTATCATATTTTCATTTATTGATTGAACAACCATTTTAGCAAAATGAGACATTTTTAAAAGTACAATGTGAAACTGCGATAGAAAAATAATCCTAGCAACTTAAGTAAACAAACCACAGCGTAATCACGTGACACAGTTTTCACGTGATCGTCACGTCACATGAATTTAGTCCTATTCATCATATGAAAATACATCACCAAATGCCGCCAGTCAACAGTTGAAAACTGTTCCAATGTATACACAAAGACAATCTAGTTTGTTTATATGATGACAGCATTTGATAACATCTTTTGATTTGGCAAAACAGGTCGATGTCATATGCAGGAATACCATATTTCATACTATGAAATAAAATGCAAGTTTGAGACTGTATTCAGTGGAATTTGAGTAAGATAGATATAGGCACCTAGAAAACATTCAATTAAATAAAATACTTGTTATGTGAAATTACAGTATATTTTGCCTCAGAAATTAAACAGTTTTTTCTACCATGGTACAGCTTGCCCATCAAAAGATGTAAAGTGACAGATATATCAGGGATAATACTAGAGATTCTAGGTTGTTGAACTAGGTGTTGCAAGCTACAGGATATAAAGGGAAGAAATGGAAAAATACACTTTCTTGCAAGTTACTAGAATATGGTCTAGTATCAGACTATTTTTCATAATGCTTGATCTAATGTCAATAAGTTTACTGTTAGAAGCTGTGGTAGAAAAATATATCCCACACTAAACTTAATACCTATTTTGCATTAGTTGTTTTTATAACTAATTATTGGAGGTGATTTGCCTCCTAAGCAATTCACTTTTTTCTAGTTTCAGTAAAATTGTTAAGTTAAAAAAATTTCTGAAAAAAAATTAATTTCAACATTTGACTTTTCCCCTAGTATTTATCATACATTGCTAGTTATTCTTTACTGCCTAAATCTCCCAAGATTAAGTCCACTTCATTATGAATCTGACTATGCATTCATTCATCTCAATATGAAAACGAGCAGTTTTCATAATTAACAGAATGTATTATTTGATGACAATTTAATCTCAATGGGATTTGACAAGTATCTGTTAATGCTAGCATGTATAGAAAATATTTCTACTTTAATTTATTATGCCATAAGATCTATGGAAAATTATTAGTAACTTGTGGTAGCATAACTTCCACGCCACAAGTCGGGGGTTCAAACACCAAGCTGGACAAGGTCGACTCAGTCTTTCATGCCTTCTGTGGGTCGATAAATGAGTATCAAACTTTCTTGGGAACAAAACACTGAGAGTTTTGCATCAGAAACACCTGACCAGAACATCTGTTCATGCACCTTAGTGTCCAATGACATGAAAATTGAGATGGGCACAGTAGGCCTTGGCCCTCATGGCTGTTGCAACACTGAGTTTAATATTAGTAAAGTAAAATTCATAAAGTAATTTCCTCTATGAAAGAATACACACATAAAATTTTAACAAATTACTGACCTTAGTTATCACTTTAAAATTGAGAACATGACTGTTTTAAATGCTGTTTTGGAATACATAATATTTAAATCATGATGCATTTTTTATGAAAGTTATAAATGTTAATCAAGTTTTTAAATATTTTACTATTACATCAAATATGCAAATAGAAAAGTAAATATATCAACCTTATACTAGATGCAATTTGGATAACATTGTTTCAATACACAAAAAAACATTTCCAATTAATTACTCTTGTCGAGGAGCCCCTTACTGCTAAAGTACCACCATTTCCCACACAGGCATACACAATTATGTGGTGTATATTGGGAGGAAAAGAAAAGGAATAATTAAATAAAACCTTTTCTGAAATAATATACTTGGAACTAGTTTGATATCCTGGGTCTATGCACCAAGCAGCACTTGTTGCTGGAACTAAATCCAAGATGGTGGCGTCCATGTGCGAATCGGGATGAAAAGCAATTGTACTGAATACATTTATTTCTGTCGTTAATTTTATATTTAGCACAAAAAGAATGAAGACGAAAATAAAAAACCATTGAAATATAGTACAGTTTTTGTGGTTGTAGAACCCAAGATCTGAAATGATGAAAACCAGGATTTAAAAGCAAAAAAAAATTAGCTAAGTAACAATTTGGAAAAATAACATTTATGGAATTGTAAATGTTATGAAAGGTTATGGAGTTGATTCCTTGACTCCCCCTCCCCAAACGATTTTCCATTCAGCCCAATTAATATTTCGAACAATGTCTAGAAATTTAATGAAAGGGTCCATTTTTTATTTCGGGAGCACAAATTTACACTGCAAGAAAAGACTCGACCATTACTTCAGGCTCTATTCTGAAATAACCTTCATTTCAGTCCCACATTTATCACATTCAGTGATGGTCATAACAGCGAAATCTTACACAGGAAAAAGAAAATCATGATTTTTTAAAAATAAAATGGACTAAAAGTGAGAATTTGGAAACCCTTTTGGCCCAAAATAATCAAAAGAACATCCCTCATAATCCTTAAAGAAAAAACAAAAAACTGGTGCTAGCAGATAACAGAGTAAATATCCACTTTAGAAGAGTAGAACAGCAGGTGAAGAAAGAATGAATTGAAAATGGTTTAATTTCAAAAGATTTTGAATTAAAATCCTCTGAAATTAATAGGGTTACCATGAATAAAAACCCAAAGAGAATGAACAATAAGAAATGTCATCTCCATGGCAACCACATCACCAAACAAAAGGAATACCAAGGTAACCATATTGTAATGTTATCGCCCATCTAGGAGAGAAAAAAACCAACATGGTGCATAAACCCAGAATATCAAACTAACACCATATACTTTATAAACACTGTCAATGTACAGTTGGTGGCAAAAAGTCCTGAACACTCATTTTTTAGCGTAATTTTTGTATTTGACTTCATTTTTCGTTGTGAAATTATCGCACTATCTTAAATATTGTTATTGATTTTAATGTATTTTTTATGCTGATTTCAAATCTACTACTAGTTTCTTAATGACTAAAATATTTTTTGTAATAAAGCTGCCTGAACACAATAGTGTGAAATATGGGCAGAATAAAACAATATAGAATAACATAATATGCAAAGAAAAATAACACGAAAATTGACAAATACGGTATATTTAATAAGCATTTTGAAAATTACATTGTTGTCACATGTTAGAAAATCAATATTTTATGGGCCAGCCGTTTGCTTTAATTACGGCTCTACATCTTTTTGGCAT
>BMAO01011658.1:0-32301 GCA_019973975.1 Trichonephila clavata | reverse complement strand
TCTATTTAACAACAGTATGGGGTCTATCTGACCCAAGGGGTCGAATGGGGGTCTATTGGGACTCGAAGGAAAAACAGTTCTTAATACGCAAATCACACATATCTAACTGCGTACGTAAAAATTTTAAATATTTTTATAATTGACTTAATATTATATTCTTTATAGAAAATAAAATAATAAATCGGAAATCAATCTGCCCCTTTTTTTCCTTATGGGTTTTTGTATGTATACCGTGGCGTCACAACTTGACCTTGTGACCAGTTTGTAATTTGCACGACTCATAGTATGTATCCAGAAGAGCGATTGAGGCTTATCCGTGTCTCTTGCTGGCGAACCCATCAACCATTAGGAGCCTTTGGCGCACACTTGGCGAGCGACGACACTGCCGTTGGCTTTCTATGCATTAAGCGCGAAGGGAATCTTCAGTACTCCGTTTTCTTTCTTCTTATGTGTGTGGTCTTAGTTCTTTTAGTTTTTTTCTTTTTTATACGGCAGTTACGCATCGTGTCGTTGGTTCGCCCTTTGTCTCCATCGCAAACCATACCAGTCAGATGCATATGTGCGCTTGTCCAATTCTACACTGGATGCTATAAACGCAAATATCATATGCACACATTTTCAGCTATCTTTGTGAACAGTATTAAATACTTGTATATATAGTGTCGTTATTACTACTATTATATCTACCATTGGATGATTAGTTATTGTTTCTATAAAACTATTCGTTTAGTTTCGATATCAATTTTAATTATTGTTACTTGTGAAAAGGTAAGCATTAATAATGTGGATTAGTATAATATACCAACTTAATTTTAACTTATTTACAGAACTCTAATTTAAAAATGACAGCTTCAGTATGTTAAAAAAAAATGTCGGTATTATTCATTGGATTACTTAAAATTTGGATTTATTTGTTCACCGACAAATGAAACTATTCCTATGTGTTTTATATGCGAAAAAACTTTTGGAAATGAATACATGAAACCGTCAAAAATGAAAGATCATCTTGAAAGGCTTCATTCAGATAAAAAAAAATGAAGAATTAGAATTTTCAAAAAAACTCAAAGAAAAATTCTCATGCCGATCAACTCTAAAAAGTTTTATGAAACAGTCTACTGAAATTGAAAATGAAGGAGGATTAATTGCTTCGTACAAGATTTCGCTTAATATAGCAAAGAGGGGAAAACCCCACACAATCGCAGAAGAAATTGTAGTACCTGCCATTAAAAACGTCATTGAGAATGTGATGAAAAAAGACTCTACTAATGTTTTAAAGTCTTTGCCATTAAGTGCAAATTCTGTAAAACGGCGTATTGACGAAATGGCCGAAAAAATAGAAAACACAGTAGTTTCGGAGCTAAAAAATTGCAAGTTCTCTATACAACTTGATGAATCTGTTTTTGGCGTTTCTGCTATTCTTATGGTGTATGTTAGATATTTCAGTAAAATTAAAGGATAAATCATTGATGAATTTTTATTTGCTAAATATCTTGAAACCGATGGGAAGGGAGTGAATTTTTAGATGTTTACAAGAATATTTAAATAAATATGACATTCCGCTTGAAAATATAATAGCAGTAGCCACAGATGGCGCACCTTCTATGGTAGGGCGTTACCGAGGTTTTGCTACATGCCTCAAAGAAAAAGTGCCCGGTATTCGTACTATTCATTGTGTGTTGCATAAACACAACTTAGTAGCAAAATATCTGAGTTCAGAGTTACATGAAGCTTTACAGTTTTGTATTAAATCTATTAATCAAATTAAAGCTCAACTTCTTAAAACAAGATTATTTGCCAAACTTTGTGAGGAAAACAATGAGTTATTTAACCAATTACTTCTGCACACCGAGGTTAGATGGTTGTCTAGAGGTGTATGCTTACAACGGCTCGTCAATTTATTTGACTCCACGACAGAATTTCTGAACGAAATAAATCCTGTTCTAAGCAATGAACTCCAAAACAATAAGAACCATATTTTTTATTTAGCAGACTTATTTGGAAAATTTAATGACGTTCAAAGAAAACTGCAAGGAAAAGATGTAACAATTATCCAAGCTCGGACAATACTGTTAGGCTTCCAAGTAAAATTAAATTTATTTAGATCTTCATTGCTACGTAAGGATTATAAGTATTTTTCAAATCTGCAACAATTAAAAATAAAAGAAGAAGACTTGGAAATATATACAAATCATCTTCAAAAATTAAGCGACGATTTTAAACTGCGCTTTGTTGATTTGGAAAACATCGACATCCCTGATTGGATTATTGCGCCATTTTCAGCGCAAATTGATAACGTCGACATCAACATACAAGATGAGCTTGCTGAACTATTGTCCGATCTCGAAGCAAAAACGCTTATTAAAAATTTGACAATACATAAATTTTGGACTAATATAAATATAAAGCAAAAATATGTGAAACTTTACGAAATGGCTCAGCCATTTATTCTGGCGTTTCCAAGTTCGTATATGGTTGAAGCCGGTTTCAGTCACGTTAATTCAATTTTAACTAAAAACAGAAATAAATTAAATGTGGAGCTTCGAGGGGATTTACGGTTAAAATTGACTAATTTCGAACCCAATATAGCGAACCTTGCCAAGAAACACCAGGCACACTCATCTCATTAAGAAGTAAAAAATCTGTAGCTACTTTACTTACTGTTTCTGATTTATTAAATATTTAGACTAATATATAGTTTTATTTTAATTACCTGAAAATTACAATTGTGGGGGTCTATGGAGATTTCAAAAAATTATATAGGGGGCGATGATCAAAAAAGTTTGGCGACCCCTGCCCTAGGGGGAGGCGTGATACCCCTACGAGGGGGGGGACAAGGATATCGACAAGGCGGAAATATAAGATTTAAAATAGTTATTATTTTAGCGAAAGAAAGAAAACAAAATACATTCTAACATAAAAAATAAAATATACATTCATACTGATATTGTTTTAAATGTGTCAGTACTGCACAATATATTTAATAATTAATTTATCAATACTAAATTAAAAACTAATTCAATATTTACTATCGACTCTCATGGCGTCATATACATTTTTTTTTCTAAAAATTTACTACTTATCTTAAAAATTTGTATGGTTTATAATTATAGTTGTATTGTAATTTTACGTTAAATTACATTATTATTGCATTCAATTAATTGCTATTGCATAAGGAGGGGACGATGAAAATTATGACTGAAAATAAGATCGCAAATGAAGAAAGTTTGAAGAGTACTGCCGTAAATACATTTTTGAAAATCTCTTGTTTGTTCTGTAATTATCAAACTACTAGATCGTACACACTGTAGTAATCGATGTCAATATCTTACTTCAATGGTACCTGGTACACTTCAATTTCCCCGTATTTCTTTTACAATATGGCGCCAGTACTCCAGTCACAGCTCATTTTCATCCCAAAAGCAAAACAGTATGTTCACAAATTGTGTAGGGTTCAAAATACTGCCGCCATTAGTGCGAAAGCTAAAGATAATTCCCATTTCTAAATCAGCTGAAATTGAGAATGTGAACCATCATCGCACTTTCTAATGTGCCTATGTTTCTAACTCTTATATCCGTGATTATCCCTCATATATATGCATACAAAATTTTGGGTGATATCTACTTCAGAAACCAAAATTAATTGAAATCCAATTCACGGTAATCACATTTAGACCAATTTCCATGTGACAATGAGGCATATAGCGTTTTAATGTCGCTTAAATACAAAAAATTAATCTCTGAATTTAAATCTTATCTGTTGTTAGACTATTCCTGAACAACATTATGAGATCCATTAACAAAAATAATAAGACATGCTCCGAATTTTCAAAAATACAAAACTGAAGCAACTTGGTGAAAGTAATGCGATTTCTGTGATCCGCAAATTACAATTTAGAACCTAGAGTTCATTAAAGAACAGAGAAATAAAAATTGCTGCCTAGTACGTTCTTTAGAGGTCTCCCGTGGGTCAGTATGGAAGTAAAACTCGAAGTTGATCCAAGTGTTTCAGTTCCTTCCAATAAATGTTTTGTTATATATTTACGTGAGTGTGCATGAAAAATTGATATTACAATCGAGACATTTATGCAGCGTTTCTCAAAATGTGGGGCACACAACCCAGAAAAGCGTAATAACTCTAGAAGAGGGACACTAGCATATTGAAAAGTAAAAAACAAAAGTTTATTAAAAAAATTATTAATTTGCTGAAAGAAAAAAAACAAAATACATTCTGACATCAAAAGAAATAAATACACATTTACAATGATGTAATACACTTACGAATGCATCAGTACTGCCCAATGTATTTTATAATTAATTTAGAAATACTAAGTTAAGAGCCAGTTTAATAATGACCATTGATCCCATGTGTGTGTGTGTGTGTGGGCTTGTCATACGTAAAATTATATACATTAATTGACACTTAGCTGGATAATATGTAGGGTTTATATTTACTCACTTAACTGCCGATTAAAAAATACTGGATTCGCTCCACAATGTCGCCGTTTTTCACGTAGGAAATAAGTAAATTCTCTGAAATAAGTAAATCATCTACAAACATATTGTCAAGGTCTTTTTACTGCATTCCAAAACCTTCGGAATAGTTTTATGTATATCAGTCCAGGGAAAGACGTATACATACATCAGGGGTAATTAATGCTTTGGCTGAGCGAGACGTTTATATACGCCGGTGGAACTTAAGAGCTTAAAGTCGTATTGTAGCTTTAGCGTCAAAGTATAGAATTATTGAATTCAATACATTTTGTTATTGTATGGATGGGTGACGCAATGAAAATTATGATTGATTATTAGGTCGCCCATATTGAAAGTTTGAGGAGTACTGGTGTAAAAGTATAAAAATGCATCCACACACATATATATTACACAAAGAAATAGAGCGACATAAGCCATTTATGCCTTGTGCGTCAACTGTGCCTTATAAATACAAGGTTTACACTTAAGAGTACAAAAATAAATTTAAGAGAAATGACAAGGGAGTTTAAGAGAGAACAAATTGAGAAGGAACTGTTTCGCATGAAAGAATTTTATACATTAATGGCATACATTTAAATATAGATAAAGAGGAAACAAAATATTTAAACATAGCAGAAATGAAACTTTTCAGTGGGAGGAGTAAAAAGAAATTAGTTTTATGGTTACGCCAATGTCATTACTCATCTCAATGCGCACTCTTTAAGGATGCAAATGTACCGCATTCCTTTGAGAAAAGAAACGATCCCCATGGAGTCTGTTTGTTAAACCTTTGAAATTTTGATCCTTGACTTTATTCCCAAAAGAGAAGACATCTCACTGCTTACGCTGATGGCGAAAAAGAAATATAATTGCTGAACAGCAATTACAGTAGTTTGTAGGGCTAAGATGGATATTATAAGCAAAGTAAATTGCAGTTAATGTTGTTCTGGGGCATTTGTACGATAGGAAACAGCTATGTAAAGGCAAAAAACACTTTATTTCTGTGTTAGTATGTGTATTATTCTAATATATATGCTTTCCTTCATCGCTTCCTATGATCGTAAAAACATATAAAGGAGATTTAACCGACTGAAAGAAGAGTGGAAATATTTTTTGGCATCCATTAAATAATTTAATGCAAAGGGATTTGAAAAGAGAAAAATATTCACTAGGACGGAATAAATTAACGAAAGAGAAATTTAAAAAGTAAAGTGTCGTATTTTAAATGCAAGAATAAATGTGGAAATTAAAATATTTTTATAGAAATAAATTAAATAAAAGTATTTTTATGTTATCAAAGAATTTCCAAGGATGCGAGGACTTTTGTAGAAAAAGTTACAGAAATATTGCTACATACAAATTTGTGATTTCTTTTCTTAATATTTTTAGATGGTATCAGGGACGTCTTAAGGTATCCGACTACCCTAAAATGGTGAAGTGTGCCCAAAATCGACAATTTTTTTATGATTTTATTTTATAGACTATTTTATTAGCTTTATAAAAATACCAAGTTTAGTATTTTCCGTTCTCTAGAACAAAAACTACAAGTGTTTTAGTAAAAGCAGATATCTTTACTTTCAGCAAGATGTCACACTTTAAAACGCGTTTTACTCGAAATGTGTTTTATTGAAAATGCACAAACGGGGGGGGGACACAACGATTGCTGAAAATGTTTTGAAAATAATTAAATGAATTTTTTTTTGTGTATGTTCTGTATAATAGTAGACATGTTTTAACCTTCATATTTATCAATCACTGTTTTATTACAAATTTACAGTCCCTTATGTCAATATAATCACTGTTATTTTAAGCAATTTCATATATTAACTACGATAAAGTGCTCTAGTTTTTGTGAAAATTAAAATATCTCTTATCTTGAAGGTCAATTCAAAAATGAACAACATAGCAACACATTAGAATTGAAAAATTGAAAATTTGCTTATAAACTTTTGTTACAGAATGGGCTCCGTTTATGTTATTTTTTGTAAATTTTTACCAATTTTTTCCATTTAAGTAATAATATTTTTTTTATCGTCTTAATTTTAGCATATTTTTCTTAAAATGTACTAAAAAAATCTCACAAAAAATCCCATATTTCCATTTTTTTAAAAAAATGTTGTCGCAAGTAGGCGGTTACCTTAAGGCATTTTTCAGCTGGGCCCAGGGCCTCAGCCACAATAGGGCCTCGTCTCCCTCTCGACTCAGCCATAATCAGATCATGATTCGAATAATTTCAAAGGTAAAATGATATTTTTGGTTGTATTCTTCAAACAACTGAAAATTTTGGATGTCCTATCAACTGGCTTTATGTGTTGACTCTGTCGTCCTTGTATAAGCCTATGTTTACCACACTACATCAACGTTATTCAGTCAAAAGGTGGTAGAGTGGATCGAGCCAGTTTGTGCTATTGTAAATCAAACACATTTGTTTTTTCGGGTTATTGTTTATACGAGTATTTGACAACGTATGATATGTTCTGTCTACTTTTATAGGTCATAGGGGCGTGCATTTGTGTAGGGGCGTAGGGCTTGCTTTTCCATAGAAACCAAAGCAATCCATTTGCATATGAGATGCCTCGACATGGGGTAATATGACTTTAGACGTCCCTGGACAAAGTCAATGTTATGAAAGAATACCATTTGGTGTTTAAAAAAAAGAAAGAAACGAGCCTTACAGTAGTCGCATACGATGTGAAACATCTTAAGTGTTATCGTGGTAAATTCGCAATAGCAACTTAAATCCTGAAAAAAATGTATCGAGTATGATAGGAAATAATTTTCTATGGAATAATTGTAACTTGAATGAAAATTTTATTTTATTAACACAAGGAGTAATGCAGTTTTTTTTTTTTATGAAAAATAATTATTCTTGTTCAATTTGGGGAAGAGCGGTAATGATAACTTATGATAAATAAAATATGTCATATATACTTGTGATTTCAAAGTACTTAAAAACAGTTGAAAAATAGCGTCAATAACAGTACCACTGTTAGTTGTCGAAACATTTCGATTTGTGTTCATTTCGAGCTTGAGTTCATCATTCAAAAAAAGCTATGAGTGGCTCGGCTTCTAGCGAACTGAAGTTAACTTTAAAATCACCACTCAAAATCATGGAAAGGGAGTGATGGTTTTTTTTTAAAAGAGCAAAACCATGCGGTAAAAGTAAAAAATGTAGGAAATCTTTAATTTTTTGAACCGTTTGATTCGGAGAAATGTATACGAACACTGAAATCACTGTTTGTACATTTTCAAATAAGCATTCTGCCGCACTTATGTCCCCAATATCTTGAATAACAATACCCAACCCACGAAATGTTATGAGTCCGCTCCTGCCAGGCAACCAAAGAATTTAGCCCCTTCTCTGATCCTAAAGTGAGAAAACAAAACAAAAACAAAGATCCCAAGGCCTAGACCGCAGGGGGGGGAGTCCTCCCGAATGTAGGAGGAAAACAGAACTTCACTGGAGGGTAGCGAAGAGACACCACCATGCGCGCTGATTGGTCAAATTAAATAGCACGCGCTTCCCCAACTTCCTGTTACGCATTTTCGTCCCTTTTCACGAAATTCCTCCCACAAATCTCCAGGAATCGAGAGGAAAGATGTTACACATAAAAAAAAACATTCATATAAATGCTCCTAAGGGAAAAGAAAGGCTTACAATTATTTTAAGGCAATTCAAAAAACTTGTTTTATCTTTATTTAATATAAAATATTTGAATTTATACAGGAAAGAAAACTACATTTAAATCAAAAGGAATTGCAATTAATTGAAAGGCATTTATATGGGTTCTTTTGCAGGATCTTTATATTTAGTTTTTGGTTTTTCTATTTACATATAAAAGGAAGAAAAAGTTGAAATTGTAGTTGAAATATATAAAAAGAGTACCACATAAAAAATTTTTAGTTACGAGGAAAAAAGAAAAGCTTTGGAGTAAACAGGATTTTGTTCATTCCTTCTTCTTTGTACTTTTTAAAAAAAGAAAAATAATAATTTATCCCTAAAAAAAAAGAGTAATTATTGAGTTTTCTTAAGGTATGGACAATTAATTCTTTAGAAACAGTAGAATTTTACATCTGTGATAGGAACATTATCATTCTGATATACATTTCAATAATTAATACCTGAATCTCTATCTGTCTTTTATCATTCAGAAAAAAATGTAATCTACAGAATGGAATACTTTTTTTCACAAAAAAATTAGTAAAAAAAAACTTACTACTTAAGCAAGAAATCTTGAACAAAAGTAACAAAAAATATCCGAAAACAGTGAAAGTTTTTTTAAAAATATCAGAAATTCTATTCTTTTAGATTGGGGTACGTGAAATCTCATTAGGGATCATTATTTAAGAATATTTTTTATTGGCACAGATGATCTCTTTATTTGAAAAAAATGACAGAGGTACACTTAAGTATCATGAAAGTGTCAAAAACAGAATTCACGTCCTTTTATTTATGTGAAAATAGCATTTTTCCTCAATTATCCTCACTCACATCCAAAATAAGCATTTTTTTCAATCATGCGAAGGATTATTTGCAGAATGAAATATGGAAGAAAAAAAACTTTCTTTCTTTTTTCTTTTTTGTTTGCAAACAACATGCAAGAGCACTTACATTCATGCATTTATATCACAAAAAAAAAACATCTTTTTCCTTTCATTATAAATTTTAAAAAATTTAAGATTAGAAAACATTTTTTGATTTCTACCTGCATAATTACTCTAGACAAAAAATGTTATAGTTTTCTAAACATAGAAGATATATTTTCTTGCTGTTTAGCTATATCTTTTGCAATTTATTTAATTAATCAATTGGATTTCTTGAATTGTATTTTTTATAACTTATACAGCACATGGCTCTCTGTCTTTTTCTATATATGTACACATATCTAAATGTGTAATTTATTTACATTTTCTCTTGAGGAATTTTAATACATAATGATCTTGAACCCTCCGAGCCTTAGAAGTGATAATCAATTTTTATTTTACCCACCCAACGACAAGTAAGCAAGACCTTACCTATCAAAAATGTGAAAGTCTTGCGTTTTTTTTAAAAAACAGTATGATGCAATCTTGCACCATCAGCGTATGCGGACCAATCAGAAAAGCCTTTACCGGAAATCGTATGATCTTAATAGCTTCCGGTTGATCATCATTGTAAATAAAGGAGATTTTTAGAGTGGACAATGAATGTTTTTGTGACAGTCTCACATGTGCGCGTGTATTGCGTTGTAATTTTTTGCCCTCCCCCCTTTACCCCTTTGTTCACCAATGAACATGTGGACAGTTAAATTATAAAACCCTCCTCCTTTCCACGATTTCAATAATCCGATAAAGAATACCATAATTCTCTAATTCAAGTAGCGTATTATTACATATATTAGTGCTTCTCAAATTTTCAATATTTGTTACCCAATTTTCCATCAGAATTTTTTTCGAGCTTTCCCCCTCCCATACAATAGTTATGTGTTGAAAGCACTAATAATGTACTTTGATGCTAAACTTATAATACTACCTTAATCATGAACCGTACAAATTATGAAAATTTTATGTGTGTTTCTTTTGAGTAATAGATATTTTAAGAAAGTTAAGTTTTTTTTAAGTAATAAGGAAAAGCATTATGTTACTTTTCCGTTCTAACATTTAAATCGGAATAGAATTCCTAAATAAGTTAAATGCTTATTTCATCTATCATCTATTTCTATAAGTATAAATGTCAATAGAAAAATAGTCTAGTCTCCGTTGTTCTCTATCTTATATCCATCTCAACTGATTTTCTCGCGTAGTTCTATGCGACCATCTGAGTAACCTATAGAACGTCTGTGCAGTCATCTTCCTTTGAAATAATTTTGCTCTTCATGAATTACTAGTAATTATTCAAATTGTTCTTAATTTAGTATTGATAAATTAATTATGACATGCATTTTGAAGTACATTTATAAGTTGGGTAAACGTGTACTTTATTTTTTTATTATGTCAGAATTTTTTCTTTTGCTTCTTTCATTAAATTAATAATTTATTTTTAAATCTTTTTTTTTTACTTTTCGATACGCTGGTGCTCTCTACTTAGGGCTATCATACTTCCTTAGGGAGGGCGCGAACTACAGTTTGAGAAACGCTGACATATATGTGCTCACGAAGTAGTTTTATTTAATCGATTTTAACTCTATCCCAGTAAATATTCATAGGCTATTAAATTCTATCGTTATATATTAATTGTATTTGTGTATTTACACACATCCCTCTTAATATCCCATCCTTTCCTTATGGCCCAGTGCGTACTGGCAAATTACAGGTGAAGGTTGACTGGTCGGAAAACTTTGTTTAAACCTGCAATATTGGTTCCTAAGGCCAAGAATTTGTGATTGTACTAATGTGGCTAATATTTCCTACTATCTTGACTGGTTATAGTTAGGTTTATAACTATTTGTATATATTTATGGATTATATAACTATAAAATTACTATGCAATCAGGCGTGACATTTAAAAAAAATACCTTATTTATATTTTTATACTCGTGTATCTATATATAATGAAAAAATATAAGATTATAGAATACTTTTTTATCTTTGTTGATAAATATAATTAAAACTTAGAGTAAGAATGCCGTATATTTTCGAATGAAGAACAGAATTATCATAAAACAGAAGACATCATGCGTTTTTTTTTTCCTGATTAGAATTTGTAAAATAATGGAAAAAAAACTTTATTTGTTTGTGCTTTTTAAAGATGAGTAGAGTTGAATGTCTAATGTGCACATTACAATTTTCAATTGTAACCAATTTCTTCTCTTTATCAACAACAAAGCATTTCTTATCAGATCAAATTTTAGTTCAAGAATGTGAATATTCGCACGAGTGTTTAAAAATATTTCTTTGATTGTCTTAATTAAGCTGGCTTTGTTTCTAACGGTCGCGTTGTATTATATTCTATCTCACTATTTTCCGAACTTCTATTCGATCAACTTTCCTTTGCATTTCGCATTAGATGTCGAGATAAAAATTTAATATCATTCCTCTCAGTTTGAAGTATTTGAAACCCATCATTAAATTCGAACACGGGGTATCCGTTCATGTTTGACGGCTGACTTTAATTTCCTTGTCGATGTCACGTCTTTTGACAGGTATGCTCCCATATACAGTAGCATTAATCTTTCCGTGGTCCTGATATGCAATCATTTTGGAGGCATCGAATTCTGAAGATGAAAGGGTTGTCTGAGGGACGGAATTTCAGTTCTTTATTCGTTCCTTCTCGTGCCTTCCTTTCATTTCCGCGATGTTCCCCAGTTTTTTTTTATTATTTTTAGTCTCTCTTCTTCAATTTGATTCCTGTTCTTGGAGTGTTATCTTTCTTTTCTCAATCACTTCAGTATTTTTGTCCGACGCTGCAACGTTCTCCGGTAAAAAGACGGAAATGGTCTGAAAATTTTCTTTTGCTTGTTTAATCTTTTACTTCAAGCATTGATAATATTTTATTTTTTTATTCATTAATTTGTTTGGGTGAGTAAGTGAATGATTATTAACTTCGCACTATAAATCAACAGTCAGTCGTGAAGGGCTATTGAACCTCGGTCAAGTGACCAGGACGACACCTGAGCTAATATAGAAGTTTGATGTAACACATAA
Organism: Trichonephila clavata; assembly: GCA_019973975.1. Lineage (NCBI taxonomy): Eukaryota > Metazoa > Arthropoda > Arachnida > Araneae > Nephilidae > Trichonephila > Trichonephila clavata. The sequence continues at coordinate 20,208 of BMAO01011658.1, read as the reverse complement.
GAGATAGAAATTCTTCTTCGTTGTGCCGTCATTGCATTACATTTAATATATAATATGCATTATAAAAAATTTTAGTCACTTAATACTTAGGTCAACGAAAAAATTTATTTTAGTTACTTTTTATTAAATAGTTACAATTAATATAAATATGTATATACATATGACAGAATCACATTATAAGAGGTAATAATTTTTATTAATTATCATTAAAGTATCGCATTGTCACCAAAACAATCGTGTAAAAAATTTCAGTTCAACTGTTTAGCTTTAAAACGTGAGGGAAAAAAAATCTTTTAAAGATTTGACTCAAAACACTAAAAATGAAGTCAACGTGGCTGCATCTGTAATTCATTAAATAATAAATTTCAGTCCATAATTTTAATTAATTAAAACTATATTATCGTATTATTACCCAAAACAATAGACTATATTAAATTTCAGCTCAAATAAGCTCCTTAAAATGTGAGAAAAAAACCTTTTCAAGTTTTGACGCAAGTCGCCAAAAATGATGCCAACGAGGCTGTATTTATAATTCATTGAATAATTAGTTTTAATCAGTTAGTTTTTATTAATTGTAATTATTAAATGACTGTGCTGTCATCCAAAATAGGCGTGTATATAAAATTTCAGGTCAATTGAGTACTTTAAAATGCATTTTATTAACGGTTGAAAATTTGAACAAGATATAGAGAGAGTGAGCTAATAGTAGGAATTGAAAAATACTATCTCATTAGAGGGTTGTAGTCATTTTTTTTTCATATTAATAAATGGAAAATTTATTTCAAATTAAACACGCGGTACAATTTTTGAAAAAGAGTAATTGTTAACGTCATTCTATGAAATATGAAAGTAATTTCCTTAAAGCTATTGGCGACGGACCTCTTTAGTTTGAACCATTGTCAAGGAACAGGACGATACCTGAGCTGGAACCTCCCTCTCTAAACTCCCATACCACGACAACATGTGTACTTTAAGAATCTACAGATTTACCGTGCATCATCCCCTCTACATAAGGGTCTTCTGTGTGGAACTAGGGCTCAAGCTCATGATACGCTGGTCTCGAGTTTGATTATGACCATTAGGTTACTCTGCTGCCATACTAATTCTGTATTAACTGTGTGGCGAGATCTATCTACGATACTTCTACTAACTCTCTTGGAGAAATTATTCCTCAACTGTGGTTTGAGTTTAAAATCGCCTTCCGTAAAGATAACTTTGTAGTAACCACTTGTTAACCCTTACATCCGATCCCTCTTGTCTATCTGTAAACCCGGCTAGATGTCTAGGAAGAACTAAATTATCCACAGACATTATTTCCAATCTAATTTGATTTATTAATTCTTATTAACGAATATGAGACACAACACAATTCTAATTAAGGTATATAAACAATGGTAGAGTGCAGAGGTGAGATATTCTAATGTAGGGATAATATTACTGACCTTCAACTAAATCTAAGACAGCTTAAATACGCTCATTTACAACTACGTCGCACACTATTAATCAGCTTTTACTTAATCAAGTGTACAGTACCTGAATCTTTAATGCATCGGATCCTACACGGGAAACTTCAGGCACTTTCTTTGGCTTGATCAAATGACGATGGCTCCACGCTCTGTAATCTTTAATTCCATTGATTTTCAATCATCACTAACCACTTCTACTTGCACACATCAGACCTATCAACTTCAGTTTGTCAACAACTACATGTGAACAGATCACTTGCTTCCTTCTTTTCCTTCACTTAACTTAACCTCTTACTTCACTCTCGTTCGACTCGCGAAAACCGAATTTATATAATATTCCTCATTTACATAAACCACATTTGGTTTCTCGATGAAGGTGGTTGAAATAAATATTTTGATTTAAAGGGAGTAGAAGATATTAGTAGAATCGCGTATAGATCCGTCACAACTTGATGTTATGCTAATGTAAATTCTATTTAAACCCTGGGAAAAGTTAATCGTGAATAGCTGGTTTTTAATTGTTGGTAGTCATTCATTCATTCATTCTCAAGTTATCATTCGAGCTCTATAACCGCCTTACGGAGAAGTGGAAATAATAGAGAAGCTGATTTAAAAACTGTAGCAGTTTAGGAAAGATCTGACAAGTGATCTACAAGCGGATCAAGAGATAAGTGTACTTTGGATTATCTTACGAGTAAGTTAGATTGATTAAGATTACTCCTCTCTCTCTATGGTTATTAAACTTTAAGTACTCATAAACTGATAAGTCTGAAATAAAAGTAATTTATTTTTGTAATCATGACTGTGTTTCTTCAACGACCCAAACCACACTTGCAACCTCAAGGTTGTGACAATTGTTGTTGTACTTCTTCCAGGACTGTAATGTTGTTCAAAAAGTAAAACTCTCCTTAATTTTACAAAATCTAATTTTTCCATTCCTACTCTACTAACTCACTCTCTCTCTATATTTATCTTGTTCAAATTTTCAATCATTAATAAAATGCATTTTAAAGCACTCAATTGAGCTGAAATTTTATATGCACACTTATTTTGGATGACAATACAGTAAGTTAATTATAATTGATAAAAACTAATTTATTAAAACTAATTATTCAAAGAATTACAAATACAGACACGTTGGCATCATTTTTGGTGACTTAATGACGATTTTGGCCTGTCCAAACTTGAAAAGGTATTTTTCTCACATAAAAGCGCTCATTTGACCTAAAATTTTCTATACACTATTGTTTTGGGTAACAATACGATAATTTAACCATCATTAATTAAAATTATTGACTGAAATTAATTTCTTTAAAGAATTACAGATACAGCCACGTTAACTTCATTTTTAGCGACTTGAGTCAAATTTTCAAAAGAATTTTTTCCCCTCACGTTTCAAAGCATTCAGTTGAACTGAAATTTTATATACACGATTGTTTTGGATAACAATACGATACATAAATGATAATTAATAAAAATTAATTGCCACTTAATGTTGTGATTTTGTCATATGTATATACATATTTATATTAATTGTAACTATTTAATAAAACTTAACTATAACATTTTTTTTTGTTGATCTAAGTAGGAATTGATTAAAATTTTTTTTTATATTACTTGTTTCTCTTCAAGTCAGTTAAATTCTTTTGAAAGGATTTATTAATTGGTTGTTTGTTTTCCAGACAACGTATTGATCAACGGAAAACATTACAGAGATGAGTGTGTCACATACGTATTTTCCCCAAATTTCACCAGCAGCCGGTGATGCACTGATGAATCGCGTTTCGTACTGGTTCTACAGGTTTGACCATTGAAAAGTGCATTGAACGGCCTGCCATCCGATAAGGGCGTTTGAAACTGTTGCACCCGTCTCGAAAGGGTTAAAATCACTCTTTGAAACACTACAAGGACTAATGACGATAAACATCGTAGTTTAGAGCAATAGATGAAGTTATGAAGCTGAGAACAGGAATGACCCCCCCCCCCCTCCTTAAGCTTCAACATTACCTTTAAAATTGGAATACTAGCCTCGAAAGATTTGACGTCATGAGCCCCTGTACATGACGATTCATTAGGGGCACTCAGAATTAAATTCACGACTCGACAGAAATGCTGGCCATGACCACCTTACCTATTAAATGCGTATCTAGTTACATGATTTAACTGGACTGTGTTAGTAGAGCTAAGCCGGGAATTAAATCATTGTTGAATTAAGCCTGATTACTGTTAAAATGATGCGTGTATAATCGCAGTTCTTAAAACGATTATACTCAAACCTTTAAATAGTCAAACGGAATCGGTTGTTAATTGATTGAAATCCCTTATCTCTCTGCACTGGTTATCTGTCTTGCTCTGCATAAATATTATTACATTTTACGTAAGCTACATTTTTGAGCTGAATATATACTTACTTGTAATTTATTAATATTTTTCACCAATAAATCTCTCGTTGAATCAAAAAGGAAACTAATACATGTATCGGGTTTACTTTTTTAAAAATATTTTATAAGCCTTTATTTCATGCTAGGAATTTTAGTACTGAATGTAAACCGATGCTCATTTTCCAAAATAAATAAAAAGAAATTTCGCATATTGTTTTTCGAAAGTACTGGAGAGTAAAGACTTAAGGAAAAGTTATCAACAATTCAGCCTACACTATGAATGGGAGATATAATTGTTTTGGGTAGCAAACACTGGCATTGTCAAATAATACAGATATATAATCTTAAACTCTTTAGATTAATTCTATTTGAATTTAAAATCTTATTTTCCGCCCCTATATATACAGTAAAATACACTTAGCGCAAAACGCTTACTGCAAAAGATCGGTTAACACGAAATAATCCAACGGTCCCGACAAACTGCTACCTATTTCCATGAATTATTTTTCTCTTAACAAGAAACAAAAATCGTTTAACTCGAAAAAAAATTTTTCTGGGAATGAACAAAATTCGGAAAACACAAGCTAGGTTAGATTTAGAGGTGTGGGAAATGAACGAAAAGTGGTTTTACATGTTTAGTATAAAGGAGGCTAACTTTGACTTTGAAATACCCTCGAAATAACCTCTGGCACGAGCTAATTTTGTTTATCTAAGCTACTTTCACCCTCCACCCCTACATAAGCCGAATAAAAAAATCTAATCTCCCATCAGGTGGATTTGAAATTCGGCGACGAGTATATCGCAATTAGTCGGCGAGCTTTGTTCGCATTAAATTTTAAAATAAATTTTTGCAAACACAATAGCAAAAAGCTCATTAGTAAAGCAAACTTCTATTTCGCTTAAAATGAAGGTGGTGCTTCTTAAGGCTTGTAAGGAATTTGCATTCCTTATTCTCTGTGACCCGGCTAGATGTGTGGAGGGAAATAAATCATCAGACAGCATGATGAACTTCAATTATTTATTTATCTCTATACTCAACACAGACACAAATAACACTCTAATTAAGATAAATTTGATCAATTAGAGGGCGAAGGTGAGACAAGATAGCGTGGGGATATATACGATCATGAAAAACTGTCCATACTTATACAAAGCTTGTTTTAATTTATAAGCATGTTTATAATTTAACTCTCTAACGTCTACTTGAAATAAGATCACAGTACCTGAACTCTTGCAATCCTTTAATCTTTTAGACGTGGCCTTAAACACTTCTCCAATAGTGGAACTCAGCACTTTCCGAATTTCCAACTTCTCGCGTCGTACACTGGTTACGTATATGTACTACTGCCAGTTTGCTTGCTTCTCGTCTATTCATTTCACATCCAAGCTATCCTCACTTCACTTCCAATGTATCTTCACTTCACTAATTCCTTAAACTCGCGAATACAAAAAATATATATTAAACTTAATTTGCATAATCACGCTTTCTTTCCTCGGAGAAAGTTGGTTGAACAAATGATGCCCCAAAAGGAATCCCCAAGGGGTTAGTGTAAAGAACTGTATAGATCCGTCACAGGCTGTTGATCAAAAACAGAAGAAAAAAATGGAAATCTGTAAAGATTTTTGTTTGTTGCGAGTACTTTATCAACAATAATGGGAAAAAAGAGCAAATTACGTAAATGTTTGAACGGATACTATTAAATACATGCATATACACATATCTAAATAAATAAAATGTAATATAATAAACTTAATTGTGTTGAATATATGTTTTGTTTCGCAATATGGTTTAACATGAAGAAATATTTCAGTCCCCTCAGTTTCGTGTTAAACGATTTTTTTCAATTCCATTTCCAATTTCTTGAAGTGAATTACATCTGCACTGTCATTGACTAGAACTAGCACTGTTATCGACTAGTGAAAAGTGTACTACTCTGGAGCTTGTTTATTCCAGTATAAAAATATTTAAAGTTTTTCTTTTGGAGTTTAAACTATTTGCATAAATATTAAAAATAATGCTTAGGTAGGTTTTGATCAATGCATATTTCAGACCTTTTGATTAAAAGCACTAAAAATGGTATAAATCTTAAAGTGATTCAACCAAAGAAGTTGACAAGTCTTATTATGCTATCTTACTCAAAAAGAAAATAAATCAGCAAAAAATTAAATATTTCATTCATTAAATATTATAGTGTGTACTTTTAAAATCTTTATTAAGGTTATTAATAAAGTTGTGTATTTTTCAATATTCTTTAAATAAACTTACGAGATATTTAACACAAGAATGTGTGTAGTAATTTAAATCGACTTTCTTTAATTTATTTCCCAATACTATAAATTACAATGTAAGAAATTATAATTTAATTTTATAAGTACCAAGACTATATAAAATTTTCTTGTATTTATTATTTTTGAGAAAACTGGCACACGTGCATTTCCACGCTTTTTAAAATTTTATTTTTTAATATTATTTTTAATTTGTTATTCAAAATTTACGGCCTTAGGAAAATGAGTTCTTTTCTTTAATGTTATAGAACAGAAATTGAAGTGAAGAGTATTCTACGATAAAAAAAATTATTTTTCTTTAACAGTTGCGATACATTATTAAATTAATTGAAAGCGTTTCATTTTATGCAACAATGTCAATTTTCTGTTTTCGTTTTTAAATGATGGAATTACTATTATCAGTTTTTTCCCCTTCGTAACAGAGACCTAAACATGGGACTGTAAAATTAATTACCATAATACGCATCTCACAGCAACAAGCAGTGAATTTCAAAAAGTGATGAATTATAGAGCGGGCCTATGTTAATCTCTCTTTTATCAGGAAACTATCTCAGAGAGTCCGCAGAACAAGGGAAACATTACTGCATATCTGTGCTCACTATCAAATTATCCTCTAATGTACGCTTGCAACATGTCATTAGTAACTGTCATTAATCCAATTTCACTGGTGTTTATCATCAGCTCGTTTCATGTGGAAGCTCGGGGGATAGATTACGGAAGGAAATTATTATAGCATTTCGGTTTGAACTTGAACAATGTATCTGTGTAAGAAAAAGTACTAAAAAATTTTTTTTGTACTTTTAAATTAATATTGGAAGAAAAATTAAAATATTGTTTTCCCAGTGTAGCAGTATCAAAGTATTCCAGAAGCTAAGAATGTATTCAAATGCCAAGAAGAAAATTTAAAATTAATTATGATGCTCATTATTCCACAAAAAATATTTTTAAAATCACATAATTATTTTAACCCTTTCAGAACCAGTGAAAGAAGAAAGAAGCTTTTTTCCAGACCCGCATGTTCAGAGAGTATACGCACGCACGGGACCAGGCGAATTTCCCTGCTAAACCTAATTTTATTCAAAAATTCATATAAAACTTTAATGTAATCAAATACGCGAAAATTTGCAAATTTACTATCTATAACATCTTAATAGATAGTACAAATATTTTCGCTATATTTAAAAAAAACAATTGTGAATTTTTAGAAAATTCTTTCATTTTCATAAAAAGAACTACTTTTTTAACCATAATGATTAAAATAAAATTGACGCAAAACTTTCAGAATACTATCTGGAAACTCTCAAACGATAAATTTACTCTCACATAAACTTGCCGTGGCTAAAAATGATACAAATCTTTTAAATAACAACTAATATATCGTTTTGTATTTTTAATTAATTATTATACTGCTCATAGATTAATTAGTTTCACATTAGTATTATACTGTCTGTTATTATGATTATAGCATCTCTGGTCACGATAGCAATGAAAAATAGAGAATCGTTTGTTCTTACAGAACTAAAATTGAGTCAGTAAGAACAAACGATTATTTTTCGTTAAAAATGAAATATCGTGTTTGTTCTAAGAAAATCTGTTTTTTAAATGTTTTTAAATGCCTTAAAATTGTTGTTGTAAATACAAAATGTAAATAAAATGAATACTGAAACTCTTATTAAGAATGTCTGATGCCCAATAAACTAATAATTATTTTCAAAATAAAAAGAATCACCTGCAAATTGGAATGCATATTAACGTCGCACTGTTTAGCAACATGAATGATATTGGTGAATGATTTCGTAATTTTGAGTTGGCAACTCCCTCTCCAGGCTTCCACGTAACGTCAACGAGAGGACTATAAGCCTAGACAGTTTTAAAATGTAGCAATACCTCTATATAGGTGGTCTTCAGTTGCTCTAGGGCTCGAAATCATAACACGCCTGCAGCGAGTCCGAGACCATATCTTGCAAAAAATAGATTTCAAATATTAGCTGTTTATTGGTACTCTATATGATATCCTTTTCAGCTTTTTCCCCTTTTAAATATTTAGCCAACAACAGCCGTACATTCATAGTTGTGAACTGTGGCTGGGGTTGTCGAGTCCTTTATCACAGAAGACCCACCGTGTGGAGCAGTTGCTGCACGTTTTTTTCTGTCGAGGCTAAAAATATCCACTTTAATGTGGTTCAGAAGTTTGGGGAGAGGAGGCCCGCGTGCTCTCGAATGTCGGTCTTGTTGCATGTGACAGAATTTCCCCAAACTACTCCAATATTCATAGCAATTTCAAATCGTTATTTAAAAAAATGATAATGGGTTGCATTTAAATTTGATTGTTCGGATTTAAAGATAATGTTTAAGTTTTGCTTGGTTATTAATAACTGCAGTTCATTTTAATTTAAATGAATAATGGAAACCAGATTCTCAAATTCAAGATTGAAATTATCCAGAGAGATTAATTGCGGAGAAATAATCCTAGTTCTCATGAGTTGCAGGAACGATTGCGTATAAAGTATTCATTTCTACATCTGCCAATTAATTACGAGAAATATCAAATTAAGCTGCAATAAATATCCAACAATTTGTTTAGGAGGTAATATTCTCAGAATTTAATTAAGGTAATTAAATACATTTGAGAATTTAATCTACTTACTTCTTACTCAGTATAAATCAAAGTATTGACTTGAAATAACAGAATGCTTACTTATAATAGGGATTAACGATTTTAGTTCGTAAATTGAACCGAAAACTTTCAGGAATTATGGAAGTATTAAGTTGTGAACAAATAAAATATAGTTAAGCTGCTGAGAAAATTGAAAGTGTATTGAATTATTTTTAAAGAGTCCTCCTGAATATTTTTTTTCTTTCGATAAACATCCGTTAGTGCGTACTTTTAACAACAAACTCTTTTTTACCTTCGACAATTTTGACTTTTATTTTGTTTGTATAAATATATATTTATTTCATTTACAACATGAGTATTTCAATAGCTATAATCTGGAAGAAAAAAGTAGATTTGCAAATGATGTGTATAACTGAAATTTTTTTTTTACTTAATAAAACTTTTTACAAGGTCTGGAAAAAAAATTCGTTAACGTTTCAAATACTCAATTTGTTCAGCTTTAAAAAAATAAAAATTTAGATAATTACGAATATATGATGTACACATCAATTTGAATTTTTACAAATAATAAAATTCCTAAAAGATCTGTCCAGAGATTATACTCCACAATAGTTGAAGCAACCCTATATTTCCATTTATCTTTCCAACCATCACCTTACTAGTAAACGACATCTAGTCATTGCTAGGCAATGGCGGGAGTTGCCAAAGAAATTACCAACAACTACATTTTTGCTTATTTTTTTCTTTGCATTTATATAATTGCTCATTTATTTAAAATAAATATGGTGCCTATCATTTTCTATGTAAGTTTTCTTAAAGGTCTTTACTATACAATGGCGAAACAGAGAATATTAGAGCCACCCCTGCAAAATCAGGTTTTGGGCTCCAAGCCAAAATATGTACTTGTTGTCAGTCTGGCTTTGGTCCCCTAGGAATCCCCCCCCCTGCCGCGTTGCGGAGGTGTACGTTTATGCCACTTTTACAATATTATTCTCATAAAATATTTTATTTTTACTGCCAATTTTTTAATAGTGAGCTTAAAAAAACATGGTATACCTTAACTTTACGAAGCTACTGTACTGGTATATACGAAGGACGATTCGAAATCAAGTTCCGTCACTTTTTTTTAACGATGGTACATCAAGAGAAAATAACAATCATCATAAGAAATATTCGTTGCTGGTTCAACGACGGAAGGAACGTCAGCTTAGGAGGAATGCCGCATGCGTAGAGGTTCGATGAAGAAACAGCAGCAGCAGATCGGTGTACCTGAGGTATTCAAATATAAATAACGAAGGCAGACAAACCTGTGCTGACAACGTGTTCAACAATGGAAGGTTGTGAGGTATCCGATATGAATGGACTCGGGAAACTAGTGTGTCCATGAACTCTACAGATCGTGTATTGTGAAGATTTCGTCTCGTCAAATGGTTGGTCGCTGGTGTTACAGGTTCAGAGAAGAAAAACATACTGTAGAAGATGAAGGTCAAAGGGGGCATTCGTTCACATCCGAGAATGAAATAAAAATATCCTCACTGAACTTTCACATGTTTCTTTACAAAAAAGTCGCATTATTGGGACGTAACTTTGCGACGAGTACTACTCGCGTTCTTACACTAATTATTTTGGTAAAATACTTCTTTGACTGTGTTGTTTGTGTTTAAAACCGCTTTCCGTGGCTAGAACATGATTTTATGCTAATTTAAGAACTATTTAAACCCCGACAAAGGGTAATTGCGCTATTATTAAAGGAGCTTAGAGAATTACCTTCCGGAAACTTTGGTATAAGAGCGTAGAAGTTTCAAATTGGAATACAGTCGACCCAGAAGAGATCAGTCCAGAACTCTTCTATCGGATCAAATTCAGATAAGTATATAATTATTTACCTTATAAGCCAGTGCTTCTGAAACTTTCAATATTAGTAGCCCAATTTGCAGCCATATTCCCGCCCCCCTCATACAAGAACAATATATTGGAGACAATTATGATGTACTATGAAGCTAAGGCTACAGTACGACTTTAATTATAAACCATACAGAATATCAAGTTAAGTATTAAATTTTGTCTATAACAAGCCCAAGGAAAAAGTAACTAGTAATTATTATCTTAGTATCGATAAATTTATTATCAAATACCTTGTGCACTACTGATACATTTATAAGTATATTATATAAGTATAAGTGTGTCAGAAGGTATTTTGTTTTGTTTCTTTTCATAAATTAATAATTTTTTTAAATATTTTATTTTCAATATATGCTTGTGCTCTGCCCCAAGTACGGTTATCATGCCCCCTAAGGGAGCAGGCCCCACAGTTTGAGAAACGCTGTTATAAGCTTAAGATTGTGATCTAAATTAATTGCCCTCTCGCTTTATAATTTTAAATTGATTAAGCTGAAGTAGAAGTGATTATTTTTACACTAAAATCTGATGATTCAAACTACACCTCCACCTCAGGGTTGCGACAACTTCTAACACAATGTTGAAGTGGATCTGGTTGCGTGATAATTTCCCACTTCGTAGTGTGTTGGTTTTTACTAGATTGGGTCAAAGTAATTGCACACTGCGACTGATGTCTCAATGTCGGTGGTGTCTATGTCGAAAAACAGAGCATGATGCGTAGTTCATGAAGGCATTGTGTATTTTTTCTGGCAATAAAGTTTTCATGTGAAAAGTATGACAAATCTTATTTTCGGAATTTCCCTAGCATCAAATAAGCAAAAGAGCAAAGCAATTTAATTTCAGATTGTTGTAAAATTATTTTTTTCACCATAAAGTCAGTGATGAAAGCAATGCAAACATGCCGGGGAGGATTTGATAATTAGGTAACGCTTGAATCCTCCAGACTGCTATCATCTCCACTGATGCCTTAAGACCACAGAACTGCAAAAACTGAATCTACCCATGAGGCTCTAAAAAACTGCCCTTTCCACCACATTTGTTTTTAATTAAAAGATAATTAAATTTTTACAGCTGTATATGTTCAGCGATAATTTTTCTGTTAAATATATCGATCAATTATGATATAAGTGTAAGCTATTGCGCTTTAATTTTAATGATATAAAAGTTAGTTTTATTATTCTTCGTAATTTTTTTAACTGGTAAGAAAATATGTTTCATCCCAACTCATGCTTAATTTGCTGCCGCATTTTATAAGTTTGTACTTACATAATAAGTATAAAGAAAGTATTTTGTACTTCTATAATAAACATATTTTAGCTATTCATGGTGTTGAGTGTCGAAAAATGAAAAATAAATAAATAGACAAGAAAATATTTATTAACAAACTTGATTTTAAATTAAATTTAAAAACTCAACCCCACCAGATACTGTGATTAGTGACTAACTGTAGTTTTATTGGGGACTTGGGTACGAATCCTGGAGAAGGCATGGATGTTTTTAAATGTATAGTGCCTTCGCGGCATGGAGTCCTTTAAATAACCGTAGTGCCGCAAGTCCTTTCGTGATGTCGGTGCGAAGTGAAGAGAGGTGGAAGGCCGCTGATAACCTGCTGGGTGTATTCTATCAAAATTGGGGTGAAACCGAGCCAAGTCGAACTGTCTCCTATATGGTTCTCAATGCTATGGATAACGAGATGCGGACAACTAGCCCTTTGCCGGGAGGAATTTCCTGAGCCTCTATCTCACTACGTCAGGTAGGTGGCATTAACAACAACACAAAAACTCAGAGACAAACAGAAATTCTATCAACAATAAATTGCATACAGAGAAAAATTATTCCATTAACACACCACTATCAAAAATCAGCCACGCATGCGCATTTAAAGCAACTGATACGCATGCGTAATTTTACATCAATGGTATAGATGAGACGCAATCGGTGGTTTGATATCTTGTTGTGAATAGTCGCGTGAATATGTATTAACGTCTGACTTATAAAACTACTCGAGAGCTATTGGCAATTGATCGAATTCCACACCAAGCCAACTGGAGAATTTTGTGTTTTGACAGTTTTAATATGCATCGGCCTCTTTTTAAGAAGGTTCTTTAGTGCCCTAAAACTCGAACTCATGACACGCTGTCCACAATTCCCGTGCCTTGACCACTAGGCTACTGCGGCCAACTTAAGAATAGTCACTTTGCGGCACTACAAACTTTTTATTTTTATTAAGTTCCAAAATAATTCATTATCAGTTTTTGTACAATCTAGTTGAATTACTTTCCTACAATAATAATTTTTCTTTAATTGTTAATTTCTTTAGAAGAAGAAAAATGTAGAACTTTAACATAATTTATTTTTAATTTAAAGAAGTGTAGTAACATTCGGTTACCTCTTACATCCGAGCCATCACCTATAAAACCGGCTAGATGTGTAGGAGGAACTGAATAATACACATACATTATTTCCAATCTAATTTGATTTATTAATTCTTATCAACAATTATTAAACAGACACAATACAATTCTAATTAAGGCTTATGATTTATCGTAGAGTGCGGAGGTGAGATTCTATAACACGGGGATACTATTACAGACCCTCAACTGAATCTAAGATAGCTTAAATACGCTCAATTACAACTACTTCGCACACTAATAACTAGCTTCTACTTAATCAAGTGCACAGTACCTGAACCTTTAATGCATCGGAACCTATACTGAAAACTTTCAGGCACTCTTTTCGGCTTGATCAAATGACGATGGATCCCCTTCTCTGTAATCTTTAACTAATTCTCAAACTTATGATACTCCTATTTGCACACCTCCAACGTATCAACTTCAGCGTGTCAACAACAACGTGTCAGCAATTCACTTCCTTTCTTTCTTCCTTTCTTTTTTACTTTCCTTCTTTCTTACTAACTGCCAACTCGCGAAAACCGAATTTATATAATATACCTCATTTACATAAATCACGTTTACTTTCTCGATGAAAGTTGGTTGAATTAAATATTTTGTTTAAAGAGATGAGGAGATATTAGTGTAACCTCATATAGATCCGTCAAATAAGTTCCCATAATTTTGATCTTTACAGGTACAGAAAGAGGTTACAGTAGAATTTTTAAAAATAATATTTCGTCTAAGAAACTCTATAAATAATCAACGCTTCACACTTCGTCTGAAAATGTTCGACAACTATATAAAAATAGACAGGTTTAATAAAAATTAACTTTAAAAAATCTATACATTTTGTGGAAGATTTTTTTATTTTTAAAATTAAAAGACTTTAGGTTTTGAAAATTTAAATAAATTGGTTGGAGCTCAAACAATCAATAGAATTTTCGAAATATCTTTCAAAACCATTATTACTGGATATGACGAAGTTACAGGAAAATGAGATTTAAGACACTAAAATAATATGTAATTTGAGACGATTTTATGTAAGAATTAGGATAAATCAATTAAAACCTAAAGTACACACCCTTATAAATGAAAATTCTGACTTCTCTGCTTTTCTTCACATGCTAAAATATTGAATTGTTATTTATTCTAAATCGAGTTACTTAAAAAAATTATTCTGAAATAAGAATTTTAAACTTAATACTCAATTTCAAAAACTAAACAAAAATAAAACTCATTTCAGAATAATTACAAATGCAAGGGAAAGTAAATGTATTCCTTACAAAGGCATAAAATTTCATATAAAACATAATAAATAAAGAATTACAACACTGTAATTGTTTATGAGAATCAACTGAGTAAAAAATAAAGAACTATTGATAAAGCATTATTCAATTAGTTTACGTGTAAGGGAATTGAATAATGTAATTACCCATAAACATAAAAGTAAATTATTCCAGTAGTTGCCGCAGTGAAATCTAATTAGTGCTAAGAATTCATCATTGTCTTCTAACTTTTTAAGTAATATGTAAAAATTATCTTTCGTGGATATTAAATGTTTGCATTTATGTTAATTGTTTGAAAGAAATTTCTTTGAGTATACGTTTAATTTGATTTTACAAATAATTTCAATAATTCTCTTTTGAAAGAATGTATGAAATTCTCTTCTCATTTAAATACACTTCGCTTCCCTTTATCACGCCAATGCTGATTTTAAATAATTTAATTTTAAAGAACACGAAGAGAAAATTGTAACATGCACTTAAGATAACATGATCATTACGTTTATTTTTTTTAAAAATATTTCATCACACTTACTTTTATAGATTCATTTTAATTAAATTATTTACCTTTTTAAAATGTAGCATTTTGTTTCTGTTAAGTTTTTGTATCAGTAAGATTAATTTATTTTCATAAAAGAAAACATTAAGTTGATAGATAATACTATTTTTTATGATTGAAAAAATTTAGTTACCCACCACACTACACAACAAAAAACACTCTATAATGCATATATAAAAATTAACGTTAATCTCATCTTTCTAATTTTTAATTTGTAATGATCCTGATTAATAACCTGTATAACGGGATACAACCATAACTTTATTTCTTTGAAATTAAAATCTCAGCGTATTTAAATTGAAAATTACATAAGAACATCAACCAATTATCTGGACCAATCAGAAGAGACGTCCTCGTAAGTCATGTGAGTTTTTGAACTTCCAGATACCGCCTTTATATAATACTCCCATTTTCAGGAAAAATTCACGCCGCTTATTGTAAGGACCATGTAACAATACGCATCTTGCTTTTGTGTTCTTTACTAAGCTATCTCCTAAATGTAATAAAAAAATTGTTTTATATCCTGCTACAAAATGATTTTTTATCAGTCCAACATCCTCTACATCTCTTCAGAGCTATAAGAATATGTTTGCATATATTTGAAAGTTTATTGCTGATAAACAGTATAGATAATCGAGCAACATTATGAAACTCATAGCAATGTGGGTGTTGTAACGTCTTTGCTGGAATCGTCTAAAACTCAAGTGTGGAGAATGTTGTATCATCTGGCTGTGTGGAACAAACTGTTGAAAGCAAACTGAACAGACATGAAACGAGAACTGTTGAAAGCAAACTGAACACACTAGAAACAAGAACTGTTGAAAGCAAACTGAACACACTAGAAACAAGAACTGTTGAAAGCAAACTTTACAGACTTGAAACGAAACGAGACGAGCGAGTGAGCGAGATGCGCGGTAGCGATTTAGTAGAAAATAGTTTAGTTTGAAAAAGGATTTAAAAAAAAAACGTTAAACTTCTTGGATGTCAAAGATAAGAGAAAAAACCTGAGGAGATACTCTTGGAGTGTAAAGTACTTGGAGTAAAAACTGAGGAGATACTTGGCGTAGAGACTTAAAATTAGAGAATTAGAGACTTAAAATTAGAGAGCAATAAAACTTTCGTTTATTACAACATTTGGCCGTGACGATTCATTTACGCTACGTCAGAGCTTACCCACCGCTGTAACCAATTTATATAAGCTGTGACGTAGCGTACAGGTAGCGTAAATGA
Source organism: Trichonephila clavata (assembly GCA_019973975.1). Lineage (NCBI taxonomy): Eukaryota > Metazoa > Arthropoda > Arachnida > Araneae > Nephilidae > Trichonephila > Trichonephila clavata. The sequence continues at coordinate 4,094 of BMAO01011658.1, read as the reverse complement.
ATCGTCACAACCAAATGTTGTAATAAACGAAAATTTTATTGCACTCTAATTTTAAGTCTCTATGTCAAGTATCTCCTCAGGTTTTTTCTCTTATCTTTGACAACCAAGAAATTTAACGTTTTTTTTTTTAAATCATTTTTCAAACTAAACTGTTTTCTACCAAATCGCTACCGCGCATCCCGCTCGTCTCGTTTCGTTTCAAGTCTGTAAAGTTTGCTTTCAACAGTTCTTGTTTCTAGTGTGTTCAGCTTGCTTTCAACAGTTTGTTTCACACAGCGGGTGCTAGAGAACGACACAACATTCTCCACACTTGAGGTTTAGACGATTCCAACAAAGACGTTACAGTGCGTAAATGCTAGTTTTTAATTATTAACAGTTAACGAACAAAACATTGTTTTCTTGATAAAAAAATTCATTAGAAATTATATAATAATATTTATTTTGTAAAATATGGTTTTTGTTTTATATTTCTTTATTTTTCCTGTTCTTTAAATATATATATATACAATTTCTTCCTCTCACACATACTTTTTAAATAATATTGCAGAGAGTTTTTCAACTTCATCATGTATTCACCTTTTCTCCATTGAAATAATTGTTTTTCTGCAAAAATAAAGAATAAAACCGAGCCATCAGACTCTTAAATGCGTCCAAAATGCTGATAAATGAAACATCAACCATCATTAATTGTATCCTTAGACTCAAATTGAAAGAGTCGAACGACAGTTGATGGTAGAAAAAAGTTCGCAATTAACCACCGCGGTTATCATGAAATAAGGCTGCAACTCATTATTTCACCCCATTTCCACTAAGATTTAGGTAGAGCTTGACAAATGATGATTAACGACTCCCAAAAATGCTGAAAAAACAAATTCTGGGTTTTCTTTGCCTTTATTTTCTATTCTTTAAATTTATTTTCGAGTGAAATTTTAAGTCGTTTATAATTATAATGATAAATAAAAAACTGTACTTTTATCTATAATTCATATACAAAATATAATCTCTAAATAATTGTAATATGTAGAAGACGATATGATAATGCAAATATATTAGATAAGTTTTGAAAATACTACGGAGGAAATATGCCAATTGAGAGAAGAAAGAAAATATTCATAGCGGCACAGTAGAACGTCGTTTATCCGAATCAACTGGAACCGGACACAGTTCGGATACGCGATTGTTCGGATAACCGAAAACCGAATACGGTTCATGCAGTATATGAAACTGGACACTACGAATATTGAACATCCATGCGGGAAACGTGCTTGAAGAAAGAGCAAAATAGATGCAATATGTCGCAATTTTACTTTTATTGTGGAAACCAATCACTTATTTTTCGCTATACCACTGTACACCTTCGTTTTTTACACTGCAAGGTCTCTGATTCTCTTGAGCAGCAGTAGTTGAGTAGGACAACAGTCTGATTGTTGTTCGTACCACTCCGCAGCTGTCTCTAACGCAGAAACACGTCAGTATTTGATCGACCCTTGCTAATTTCGTTGTTGTTGTTGTCCTCGTCTTTATCCGTTTCATCGTTGACAGGGTCGGATTCTTCTTGCACGGAAGTTGTTTCAATCTTCTCATAATTTAGCATTTGAAATCCAGTCTTCTGCATCGCATGCCATCCTGGTTTCTACATCAACGAAACCCAACAAAAGAGCAAGTATGCACCCCCTCACTTGGAAACAAACTGACCTAATATTTCGCGCTGATGTTTACCAAATCACACAACTGAAATTCCCCAAATATCCCTCATCTTAGATTTTCCCGTCACTTTTGACCTCACACGATACAACTGTTGAGCCTTGCACTGTTCGAAAACGTATCCGGACTTTGGTGCGGATATTTGATACGCCGGATAATAAACGTTCGGATAAACGATGTTCTACTGTATATATATATACGAGGTGGGATCCAAAAATTAACGGACGGAGAGTATAACGTGAAAAAGTTTTGGAGTAAAGCGATTACGATAATGTTTCTGTGTTACTCCGTTCTCTCCGTTTCCTATAAGAGGTTTGTCCTAAATCAAGTAGTTAGTAACTCGCTATGGTGTCGCGTTTTGTAGGTGGATGCATTTTGTAACCAGCGATTGAAAGAAATGACGTTTGTTGAGCAAAGCATGAGCAATGAATAGTAAATTTTGTGTTCTCATGGGAAAAAATTCTACTGAGACGAAAAGAAATGCTGAAGCAGGTTTATGGCAATTGTACTTTATTGCGAACGCAAACTTTTGAGTCGGGTCGACGTTTCACAGAAGTCAGGAAAATTGTCACAGATAACGATCCCTCTGGACGTCCGAAGACTTCCCGCCAAGGCTGACAACATCGAACCGGTTTCTGCTGCGGTACGTAGGAACAGGCTTCAAACAATAATGCAAATAGCAGAACAATTTGAGATATTCGAGGCCCCAATGGGATATGTTAACGGATACAGATTAAGAATCTTAACAGGCAAAGGATATGTCAACACATTGTTCTCCCCATATTAAACGAAGACCAAAAGGCAATTCGAATGGAAAATGGTGGAAAACTTAATCTCGTCTATTTTTAAGGGTCTTTCAGTACTTGACTACTACTACTAGAAACGAGAAATGGTGTTTTTTATGAGACCCTCAATCCTAGAGAGTATCGACAACTTGGAAATCACCACTATCTCCACACAAGCAGAAATTCCGCCAAAATTGCTTTCAGTGAAAGGTCATACTAGAAGGGCTCTTCGATAACCAGGGCATTATCCATCTGGAATTTATTCCTGAAGGATACATTGTGAACAAAAAACTATGTAGACATTCTGCGTCATTTACTTCAGTCGATTTGAGTGACTGAGCAGTCATGGGTGCTTTTGAATGACAACGCTCTCGCACACTGATCCCTTTCTCTTCACCCACTTTCTTGCGTAAACCAAAACAACTCTTTCCCCACATCCTCTTTAGTCCCCTGATCTCATCCCTGAGACATCAGCCTATTTTCTGAACTGGCATGTCGCTTGTAGGGTTGTCGATTTCAATCTGCAGATGAAGCTAAAAGTGCATCGAAGGCTGAATTAAAGAAAATGGCTAAAAAGGAATTCCAAAAATGTTTCTAAGAACTTTACACGCGATGGCAAAAGTATTTTATTGCCCTAAGGCCTTATTTCTCCTTATTTCTCAGCAGTTTAATTAGTAAAGTTTTTAAGATACAGATCCAGTTTGGGAACTTTCGCTAATCCTACCTCGTATATATAATATAACACGCCCCTATTATTTCAAGCTAATTTTTTTTATATTTTAGGTATAGTCTCTCCATATAGTGCACCCCTTTTCTTTAAAAAGAAATTTAAATTATTAATGTTATGGACTTATATCTTTTGATTTCATTTATTCGAAGTATTATACCTAGCATTTGAATAGCGATCTACTTCTAGAATTAAAACTTTAGTGTTAGAAAAAAATGTGCATTTTAGAGTATGAAAAATCATTTACAACGGAGGCCAAATATATCATGCCAGTCAAGAAATAGTGTATGAGGGGATAATGAAACCTTGGAATTTAATTAAAAGTGACATAATTAAAAAGACATTTAGACAATCTAGATAAAATGTAAGACGGTTATTTATTTATCGATTAGAGTATCAGAGATGGAGAATATGAAACATATATAACTTAGAATATATGACCATTACATGTTACTTAACAATAAAATTTCATAAAGGGGTATGTTATCTCTTTTTAAACAAGTAGTATTTATATCAGGGGTGGCCAATCCACGGCCTGATTTGAATAACTTTGCGGCCCGCGAGATTCGTTACAAAATACGATTATTTTGTGCAAAATTTTTCGTTTTTAGTGTAGTGTTTTGTTACAAATAAATCCCATAATTTTTTCTAATTTGTCACGTTGCTTCTGTTTTTATAAATACTTAGAGCAGTATTGCGTTGCAGCGATAACCAACAGCGTCAAACATGATTCGTGTAAATTTTTTTTCAATTTACACCTACGAGAATTATATATTTAGAAAACGAAATTTATCACACATAAGCACATTTATCCCGTAAACATTTATTATACAGACTTATCGGACGAAAACCTGCAACATCAATTACGATGTCCAAAT
>BMAO01011657.1:0-34583 GCA_019973975.1 Trichonephila clavata | reverse complement strand
ATTTTCTTATGTAAAATCCGACGCTGATCACGAATACATGTAGCGCTTTTCAAAATTTCAATTAGATCAAAAGTTATTGCAATAAAAAATTTCACATTTTTTGGATATTTGGCAGGGGAGACGTCATGAACAGGGAAAAAATTTCTAACTCCTATTCCAACCAAACTCAATTTTCTTATGTAAAATCCGACGCTGATCACGAATACATGTAGCGCTTTTCAAAATTTCAATTAGATCAAAAGTTATTGCAATAAAAAATTTCACATTTTTTGGATATTTGGCAGGGGAGACGTCATGAACACGGAAAAAATTTCTAACTCCTATTCCAACCAAACTCAATTTTCTTATGTAAAATCCGACGCTGATCACGAATACATGTAGCGCTTTTCAAAATTTCAATTAGATCAAAAGTTATTGCAATAAAAAATTTCACATTTTTTGGATATTTGGCAGGGGAGACGTCATGAACAGGGAAAAATTTCTAACTCCTATTCCAACCAAACTCAATTTTCTTATGTAAAATCCGACGCTGATCACGAATACATGTAGCGCTTTTCAAAATTTCAATTAGATCAAAAGTTATTGCAATAAAAAATTTCACATTTTTTGGATATTTGGCAGGGGAGACGTCATGAACAGGAAAAAATTTCTAACTCCTATTCCAACCAAACTCAATTTTCTTATGTAAAATCCGACGCTGATCACGAATACATGTAGCGCTTTTCAAAATTTCAATTAGATCAAAAGTTATTGCAATAAAAAATTTCACATTTTTTGGATATTTGGCAGGGGAGACGTCATGAACAGGGAAAAATTTCTAACTCCTATTCCAACCAAACTCAATTTTCTTATGTAAAATCCGACGCTGATCACGAATACATGTAGCGCTTTTCAAAATTTCAATTAGATCAAAAGTTATTGCAATAAAAAATTTCACATTTTTTGGATATTTGGCAGGGGAGACGTCATGAACAGGAAAAAATTTCTAACTCCTATTCCAACCAAACTCAATTTTCTTATGTAAAATCCGACGCTGATCACGAATACATGTAGCGCTTTTCAAAATTTCAATTAGATCAAAAGTTATTGCAATAAAAAATTTCACATTTTTTGGATATTTGGCAGGGGAGACGTCATGAACAGGGAAAAATTTCTAACTCCTATTCCAACCAAACTCAATTTTCTTATGTAAAATCCGACGCTGATCACGAATACATGTAGCGCTTTTCAAAATTTCAATTAGATCAAAAGTTATTGCAATAAAAAATTTCACATTTTTTGGATATTTGGCAGGGGAGACGTCATGAACACGGAAAAAATTTCTAACTCCTATTCCAACCAAACTCAATTTTCTTATGTAAAATCCGACGCTGATCACGAATACATGTAGCGCTTTTCAAAATTTCAATTAGATCAAAAGTTATTGCAATAAAAAATTTCACATTTTTTGGATATTTGGCAGGGGAGACGTCATGAACAGGGAAAAATTTCTAACTCCTATTCCAACCAAACTCAATTTTCTTATGTAAAATCCGACGCTGATCACGAATACATGTAGCGCTTTTCAAAATTTCAATTAGATCAAAAGTTATTGCAATAAAAAATTTCACATTTTTTGGATATTTGGCAGGGGAGACGTCATGAACAGGGAAAAATTTCTAACTCCTATTCCAACCAAACTCAATTTTCTTATGTAAAATCCGACGCTGATCACGAATACATGTAGCGCTTTTCAAAATTTCAATTAGATCAAAAGTTATTGCAATAAAAAATTTCACATTTTTTGGATATTTGGCAGGGGAGACGTCATGAACACGGAAAAAATTTCTAACTCCTATTCCAACCAAACTCAATTTTCTTATGTAAAATCCGACGCTGATCACGAATACATGTAGCGCTTTTCAAAATTTCAATTAGATCAAAAGTTATTGCAATAAAAAATTTCACATTTTTTGGATATTTGGCAGGGGAGACGTCATGAACAGGGAAAAATTTCTAACTCCTATTCCAACCAAACTCAATTTTCTTATGTAAAATCCGACGCTGATCACGAATACATGTAGCGCTTTTCAAAATTTCAATTAGATCAAAAGTTATTGCAATAAAAAATTTCACATTTTTTGGATATTTGGCAGGGGAGACGTCATGAACAGGGAAAAAATTTCTAACTCCTATTCCAACCAAACTCAATTTTCTTATGTAAAATCCGACGCTGATCACGAATACATGTAGCGCTTTTCAAAATTTCAATTAGATCAAAAGTTATTGCAATAAAAAATTTCACATTTTTTGGATATTTGGCAGGGGAGACGTCATGAACAGGGAAAAATTTCTAACTCCTATTCCAACCAAACTCAATTTTCTTATGTAAAATCCGACGCTGATCACGAATACATGTAGCGCTTTTCAAAATTTCAATTAGATCAAAAGTTATTGCAATAAAAAATTTCACATTTTTTGGATATTTGGCAGGGGAGACGTCATGAACAGGGAAAAATTTCTAACTCCTATTCCAACCAAACTCAATTTTCTTATGTAAAATCCGACGCTGATCACGAATACATGTAGCGCTTTTCAAAATTTCAATTAGATCAAAAGTTATTGCAATAAAAAATTTCACATTTTTTGGATATTTGGCAGGGGAGACGTCATGAACAGGGAAAAATTTCTAACTCCTATTCCAACCAAACTCAATTTTCTTATGTAAAATCCGACGCTGATCACGAATACATGTAGCGCTTTTCAAAATTTCAATTAGATCAAAAGTTATTGCAATAAAAAATTTCACATTTTTTGGATATTTGGCAGGGGAGACGTCATGAACAGGGAAAAAATTTCTAACTCCTATTCCAACCAAACTCAATTTTCTTATGTAAAATCCGACGCTGATCACGAATACATGTAGCGCTTTTCAAAATTTCAATTAGATCAAAAGTTATTGCAATAAAAAATTTCACATTTTTTGGATATTTGGCAGGGGAGACGTCATGAACAGGGAAAAAATTTCTAACTCCTATTCCAACCAAACTCAATTTTCTTATGTAAAATCCGACGCTGATCACGAATACATGTAGCGCTTTTCAAAATTTCAATTAGATCAAAAGTTATTGCAATAAAAAATTTCACATTTTTTGGATATTTGGCAGGGGAGACGTCATGAACAGGGAAAAATTTCTAACTCCTATTCCAACCAAACTCAATTTTCTTATGTAAAATCCGACGCTGATCACGAATACATGTAGCGCTTTTCAAAATTTCAATTAGATCAAAAGTTATTGCAATAAAAAATTTCACATTTTTTGGATATTTGGCAGGGGAGACGTCATGAACAGGGAAAAATTTCTAACTCCTATTCCAACCAAACTCAATTTTCTTATGTAAAATCCGACGCTGATCACGAATACATGTAGCGCTTTTCAAAATTTCAATTAGATCAAAAGTTATTGCAATAAAAAATTTCACATTTTTTGGATATTTGGCAGGGGAGACGTCATGAACAGGGAAAAATTTCTAACTCCTATTCCAACCAAACTCAATTTTCTTATGTAAAATCCGACGCTGATCACGAATACATGTAGCGCTTTTCAAAATTTCAATTAGATCAAAAGTTATTGCAATAAAAAATTTCACATTTTTTGGATATTTGGCAGGGGAGACGTCATGAACAGGGAAAAATTTCTAACTCCTATTCCAACCAAACTCAATTTTCTTATGTAAAATCCGACGCTGATCACGAATACATGTAGCGCTTTTCAAAATTTCAATTAGATCAAAAGTTATTGCAATAAAAAATTTCACATTTTTTGGATATTTGGCAGGGAGACGTCATGAACAGGGAAAAATTTCTAACTCCTATTCCAACCAAACTCAATTTTCTTATGTAAAATCCGACGCTGATCACGAATACATGTAGCGCTTTTCAAAATTTCAATTAGATCAAAAGTTATTGCAATAAAAAATTTCACATTTTTTGGATATTTGGCAGGGGAGACGTCATGAACAGGGAAAAAATTTCTAACTCCTATTCCAACCAAACTCAATTTTCTTATGTAAAATCCGACGCTGATCACGAATACATGTAGCGCTTTTCAAAATTTCAATTAGATCAAAAGTTATTGCAATAAAAAATTTCACATTTTTTGGATATTTGGCAGGGGAGACGTCATGAACAGGGAAAAATTTCTAACTCCTATTCCAACCAAACTCAATTTTCTTATGTAAAATCCGACGCTGATCACGAATACATGTAGCGCTTTTCAAAATTTCAATTAGATCAAAAGTTATTGCAATAAAAAATTTCACATTTTTTGGATATTTGGCAGGGGAGACGTCATGAACAGGGAAAAATTTCTAACTCCTATTCCAACCAAACTCAATTTTCTTATGTAAAATCCGACGCTGATCACGAATACATGTAGCGCTTTTCAAAATTTCAATTAGATCAAAAGTTATTGCAATAAAAAATTTCACATTTTTTGGATATTTGGCAGGGGAGACGTCATGAACAGGGAAAAATTTCTAACTCCTATTCCAACCAAACTCAATTTTCTTATGTAAAATCCGACGCTGATCACGAATACATGTAGCGCTTTTCAAAATTTCAATTAGATCAAAAGTTATTGCAATAAAAAATTTCACATTTTTTGGATATTTGGCAGGGGAGACGTCATGAACAGGGAAAAATTTCTAACTCCTATTCCAACCAAACTCAATTTTCTTATGTAAAATCCGACGCTGATCACGAATACATGTAGCGCTTTTCAAAATTTCAATTAGATCAAAAGTTATTGCAATAAAAAATTTCACATTTTTTGGATATTTGGCAGGGGAGACGTCATGAACAGGGAAAAATTTCTAACTCCTATTCCAACCAAACTCAATTTTCTTATGTAAAATCCGACGCTGATCACGAATACATGTAGCGCTTTTCAAAATTTCAATTAGATCAAAAGTTATTGCAATAAAAAATTTCACATTTTTTGGATATTTGGCAGGGGAGACGTCATGAACAGGGAAAAATTTCTAACTCCTATTCCAACCAAACTCAATTTTCTTATGTAAAATCCGACGCTGATCACGAATACATGTAGCGCTTTTCAAAATTTCAATTAGATCAAAAGTTATTGCAATAAAAAATTTCACATTTTTTGGATATTTGGCAGGGGAGACGTCATGAACAGGGAAAAATTTCTAACTCCTATTCCAACCAAACTCAATTTTCTTATGTAAAATCCGACGCTGATCACGAATACATGTAGCGCTTTTCAAAATTTCAATTAGATCAAAAGTTATTGCAATAAAAAATTTCACATTTTTTGGATATTTGGCAGGGGAGACGTCATGAACAGGGAAAAAATTTCTAACTCCTATTCCAACCAAACTCAATTTTCTTATGTAAAATCCGACGCTGATCACGAATACATGTAGCGCTTTTCAAAATTTCAATTAGATCAAAAGTTATTGCAATAAAAAATTTCACATTTTTTGGATATTTGGCAGGGGAGACGTCATGAACAGGAAAAAATTTCTAACTCCTATTCCAACCAAACTCAATTTTCTTATGTAAAATCCGACGCTGATCACGAATACATGTAGCGCTTTTCAAAATTTCAATTAGATCAAAAGTTATTGCAATAAAAAATTTCACATTTTTTGGATATTTGGCAGGGGAGACGTCATGAACAGGGAAAAAATTTCTAACTCCTATTCCAACCAAACTCAATTTTCTTATGTAAAATCCGACGCTGATCACGAATACATGTAGCGCTTTTCAAAATTTCAATTAGATCAAAAGTTATTGCAATAAAAAATTTCACATTTTTTGGATATTTGGCAGGGGAGACGTCATGAACAGGGAAAAATTTCTAACTCCTATTCCAACCAAACTCAATTTTCTTATGTAAAATCCGACGCTGATCACGAATACATGTAGCGCTTTTCAAAATTTCAATTAGATCAAAAGTTATTGCAATAAAAAAATTTCACATTTTTTGGATATTTGGCAGGGGAGACGTCATGAACAGGGAAAAAATTTCTAACTCCTATTCCAACCAAACTCAATTTTCTTATGTAAAATCCGACGCTGATCACGAATACATGTAGCGCTTTTCAAAATTTCAATTAGATCAAAAGTTATTGCAATAAAAAATTTCACATTTTTTGGATATTTGGCAGGGGAGACGTCATGAACAGGGAAAAATTTCTAACTCCTATTCCAACCAAACTCAATTTTCTTATGTAAAATCCGACGCTGATCACGAATACATGTAGCGCTTTTCAAAATTTCAATTAGATCAAAAGTTATTGCAATAAAAAATTTCACATTTTTTGGATATTTGGCAGGGGAGACGTCATGAACAGGGAAAAATTTCTAACTCCTATTCCAACCAAACTCAATTTTCTTATGTAAAATCCGACGCTGATCACGAATACATGTAGCGCTTTTCAAAATTTCAATTAGATCAAAAGTTATTGCAATAAAAAAATTTCACTTTTTTGGATATTTGGCAGGGGAGACGTCATGAACAGGGAAAACATTTCTAACTCCTATTCCAACCAAACTCAATTTTCTTGTGTAAAATCCGACGCTGATCACGAATACATGTAGCGCTTTTCAAAATTTCAATTAGATCAAAAGTTATTGCAATAAAAAAATTTCACATTTTTTGATATTTGGCAGGGGAGACGTCATGAACAGGAAAAATTTCTAACTCCTATTCCAACCAAACTCAATTTTCTTGTGTAAAATCCGACGCTGATCACGAATACATGTAGCGCTTTTCAAAATTTCAATTAGATCAAAAGTTATTGCAATAAAAAAATTTCACATTTTTTGGATATTTGGCAGGGGAGACGTCATGAACAGGGAAAAATTTCTAACTCCTATTCCAACCAAACTCAATTTTCTTATGTAAAATCCGACGCTGATCACGAATACATGTAGCGCTTTTCAAAATTTCAATTAGATCAAAAGTTATTGCAATAAAAAATTTCACATTTTTTGGATATTTGGCAGGGGAGACGTCATGAACAGGGAAAAAATTTCTAACTCCTATTCCAACCAAACTCAATTTTCTTATGTAAAATCCGACGCTGATCACGAATACATGTAGCGCTTTTCAAAATTTCAATTAGATCAAAAGTTATTGCAATAAAAAATTTTCACATTTTTTGGATATTTGGCAGGGGAGACGTCATGAACAGGGAAAAAATTTCTAACTCCTATTCCAACCAAACTCAATTTTCTTATGTAAAATCCGACGCTGATCACGAATACATGTAGCGCTTTTCAAAATTTCAATTAGATCAAAAGTTATTGCAATAAAAAAATTTCACATTTTTTGGATATTTGGCAGGGGAGACGTCATGAACAGGGAAAAATTTCTAACTCCTATTCCAACCAAACTCAATTTTCTTATGTAAAATCCGACGCTGATCACGAATACATGTAGCGCTTTTCAAAATTTCAATTAGATCAAAAGTTATTGCAATAAAAAATTTCACATTTTTTGGATATTTGGCAGGGGAGACGTCATGAACAGGGAAAAAATTTCTAACTCCTATTCCAACCAAACTCAATTTTCTTATGTAAAATCCGACGCTGATCACGAATACATGTAGCGCTTTTCAAAATTTCAATTAGATCAAAAGTTATTGCAATAAAAAATTTCACATTTTTTGGATATTTGGCAGGGGAGACGTCATGAACAGGGAAAAATTTCTAACTCCTATTCCAACCAAACTCAATTTTCTTATGTAAAATCCGACGCTGATCACGAATACATGTAGCGCTTTTCAAAATTTCAATTAGATCAAAAGTTATTGCAATAAAAAATTTCACATTTTTTGGATATTTGGCAGGGGAGACGTCATGAACAGGGAAAAAATTTCTAACTCCTATTCCAACCAAACTCAATTTTCTTATGTAAAATCCGACGCTGATCACGAATACATGTAGCGCTTTTCAAAATTTCAATTAGATCAAAAGTTATTGCAATAAAAAATTTCACATTTTTTGGATATTTGGCAGGGAGACGTCATGAACAGGGAAAAATTTCTAACTCCTATTCCAACCAAACTCAATTTTCTTATGTAAAATCCGACGCTGATCACGAATACATGTAGCGCTTTTCAAAATTTCAATTAGATCAAAAGTTATTGCAATAAAAAATTTCACATTTTTTGGATATTTGGCAGGGGAGACGTCATGAACAGGGAAAAAATTTCTAACTCCTATTCCAACCAAACTCAATTTTCTTATGTAAAATCCGACGCTGATCACGAATACATGTAGCGCTTTTCAAAATTTCAATTAGATCAAAAGTTATTGCAATAAAAAATTTCACATTTTTTGGATATTTGGCAGGGGAGACGTCATGAACAGGGAAAAATTTCTAACTCCTATTCCAACCAAACTCAATTTTCTTATGTAAAATCCGACGCTGATCACGAATACATGTAGCGCTTTTCAAAATTTCAATTAGATCAAAAGTTATTGCAATAAAAAATTTCACATTTTTTGGATATTTGGCAGGGGAGACGTCATGAACAGGGAAAAAATTTCTAACTCCTATTCCAACCAAACTCAATTTTCTTATGTAAAATCCGACGCTGATCACGAATACATGTAGCGCTTTTCAAAATTTCAATTAGATCAAAAGTTATTGCAATAAAAAAATTTCACATTTTTTGGATATTTGGCAGGGAGACGTCATGAACAGGGAAAAAATTTCTAACTCCTATTCCAACCAAACTCAATTTTCTTATGTAAAATCCGACGCTGATCACGAATACATGTAGCGCTTTTCAAAATTTCAATTAGATCAAAAGTTATTGCAATAAAAAAATTTCACATTTTTTGGATATTTGGCAGGGGAGACGTCATGAACAGGGAAAAAATTTCTAACTCCTATTCCAACCAAACTCAATTTTCTTATGTAAAATCCGACGCTGATCACGAATACATGTAGCGCTTTTCAAAATTTCAATTAGATCAAAAGTTATTGCAATAAAAAAATTTCACATTTTTTGGATATTTGGCAGGGGAGACGTCATGAACAGGGAAAAAATTTCTAACTCCTATTCCAACCAAACTCAATTTTCTTATGTAAAATCCGACGCTGATCACGAATACATGTAGCGCTTTTCAAAATTTCAATTAGATCAAAAGTTATTGCAATAAAAAATTTCACATTTTTTGGATATTTGGCAGGGGAGACGTCATGAACAGGGAAAAATTTCTAACTCCTATTCCAACCAAACTCAATTTTCTTATGTAAAATCCGACGCTGATCACGAATACATGTAGCGCTTTTCAAAATTTCAATTAGATCAAAAGTTATTGCAATAAAAAAATTTCACATTTTTTGGATATTTGGCAGGGAGACGTCATGAACAGGGAAAAATTTCTAACTCCTATTCCAACCAAACTCAATTTTCTTATGTAAAATCCGACGCTGATCACGAATACATGTAGCGCTTTTCAAAATTTCAATTAGATCAAAAGTTATTGCAATAAAAAAATTTCACATTTTTTGGATATTTGGCAGGGGAGACGTCATGAACAGGGAAAAAATTTCTAACTCCTATTCCAACCAAACTCAATTTTCTTATGTAAAATCCGACGCTGATCACGAATACATGTAGCGCTTTTCAAAATTTCAATTAGATCAAAAGTTATTGCAATAAAAAATTTCACATTTTTTGGATATTTGGCAGGGGAGACGTCATGAACAGGGAAAAATTTCTAACTCCTATTCCAACCAAACTCAATTTTCTTATGTAAAATCCGACGCTGATCACGAATACATGTAGCGCTTTTCAAAATTTCAATTAGATCAAAAGTTATTGCAATAAAAAATTTCACATTTTTTGGATATTTGGCAGGGGAGACGTCATGAACAGGGAAAAAATTTCTAACTCCTATTCCAACCAAACTCAATTTTCTTATGTAAAATCCGACGCTGATCACGAATACATGTAGCGCTTTTCAAAATTTCAATTAGATCAAAAGTTATTGCAATAAAAAATTTCACATTTTTTGGATATTTGGCAGGGGAGACGTCATGAACAGGGAAAAAATTTCTAACTCCTATTCCAACCAAACTCAATTTTCTTATGTAAAATCCGACGCTGATCACGAATACATGTAGCGCTTTTCAAAATTTCAATTAGATCAAAAGTTATTGCAATAAAAAAATTTCACATTTTTTGGATATTTGGCAGGGAGACGTCATGAACAGGGAAAAAATTTCTAACTCCTATTCCAACCAAACTCAATTTTCTTATGTAAAATCCGACGCTGATCACGAATACATGTAGCGCTTTTCAAAATTTCAATTAGATCAAAAGTTATTGCAATAAAAAATTTCACATTTTTTGGATATTTGGCAGGGGAGACGTCATGAACAGGGAAAAAATTTCTAACTCCTATTCCAACCAAACTCAATTTTCTTATGTAAAATCCGACGCTGATCACGAATACATGTAGCGCTTTTCAAAATTTCAATTAGATCAAAAGTTATTGCAATAAAAAAATTTCACATTTTTTGGATATTTGGCAGGGGAGACGTCATGAACAGGGAAAAAATTTCTAACTCCTATTCCAACCAAACTCAATTTTCTTATGTAAAATCCGACGCTGATCACGAATACATGTAGCGCTTTTCAAAATTTCAATTAGATCAAAAGTTATTGCAATAAAAAATTTCACATTTTTTGGATATTTGGCAGGGGAGACGTCATGAACAGGGAAAAAATTTCTAACTCCTATTCCAACCAAACTCAATTTTCTTATGTAAAATCCGACGCTGATCACGAATACATGTAGCGCTTTTCAAAATTTCAATTAGATCAAAAGTTATTGCAATAAAAAAATTTCACATTTTTTGGATATTTGGCAGGGGAGACGTCATGAACAGGGAAAAAATTTCTAACTCCTATTCCAACCAAACTCAATTTTCTTATGTAAAATCCGACGCTGATCACGAATACATGTAGCGCTTTTCAAAATTTCAATTAGATCAAAAGTTATTGCAATAAAAAATTTCACATTTTTTGGATATTTGGCAGGGGAGACGTCATGAACAGGGAAAAAATTTCTAACTCCTATTCCAACCAAACTCAATTTTCTTATGTAAAATCCGACGCTGATCACGAATACATGTAGCGCTTTTCAAAATTTCAATTAGATCAAAAGTTATTGCAATAAAAAATTTCACATTTTTTGGATATTTGGCAGGGGAGACGTCATGAACAGGGAAAAAATTTCTAACTCCTATTCCAACCAAACTCAATTTTCTTATGTAAAATCCGACGCTGATCACGAATACATGTAGCGCTTTTCAAAATTTCAATTAGATCAAAAGTTATTGCAATAAAAAAATTTCACATTTTTTGGATATTTGGCAGGGGAGACGTCATGAACAGGGAAAAAATTTCTAACTCCTATTCCAACCAAACTCAATTTTCTTATGTAAAATCCGACGCTGATCACGAATACATGTAGCGCTTTTCAAAATTTCAATTAGATCAAAAGTTATTGCAATAAAAAATTTCACATTTTTTGGATATTTGGCAGGGGAGACGTCATGAACAGGGAAAAAATTTCTAACTCCTATTCCAACCAAACTCAATTTTCTTATGTAAAATCCGACGCTGATCACGAATACATGTAGCGCTTTTCAAAATTTCAATTAGATCAAAAGTTATTGCAATAAAAAATTTCACATTTTTTGGATATTTGGCAGGGGAGACGTCATGAACAGGGAAAAAATTTCTAACTCCTATTCCAACCAAACTCAATTTTCTTATGTAAAATCCGACGCTGATCACGAATACATGTAGCGCTTTTCAAAATTTCAATTAGATCAAAAGTTATTGCAATAAAAAATTTCACATTTTTTGGATATTTGGCAGGGGAGACGTCATGAACAGGGAAAAAATTTCTAACTCCTATTCCAACCAAACTCAATTTTCTTATGTAAAATCCGACGCTGATCACGAATACATGTAGCGCTTTTCAAAATTTCAATTAGATCAAAAGTTATTGCAATAAAAAATTTCACATTTTTTGGATATTTGGCAGGGGAGACGTCATGAACAGGGAAAAATTTCTAACTCCTATTCCAACCAAACTCAATTTTCTTATGTAAAATCCGACGCTGATCACGAATACATGTAGCGCTTTTCAAAATTTCAATTAGATCAAAAGTTATTGCAATAAAAAATTTCACATTTTTTGGATATTTGGCAGGGGAGACGTCATGAACAGGGAAAAAATTTCTAACTCCTATTCCAACCAAACTCAATTTTCTTATGTAAAATCCGACGCTGATCACGAATACATGTAGCGCTTTTCAAAATTTCAATTAGATCAAAAGTTATTGCAATAAAAAATTTCACATTTTTTGGATATTTGGCAGGGGAGACGTCATGAACAGGGAAAAAATTTCTAACTCCTATTCCAACCAAACTCAATTTTCTTATGTAAAATCCGACGCTGATCACGAATACATGTAGCGCTTTTCAAAATTTCAATTAGATCAAAAGTTATTGCAATAAAAAATTTCACATTTTTTGGATATTTGGCAGGGAGACGTCATGAACAGGGAAAAAATTTCTAACTCCTATTCCAACCAAACTCAATTTTCTTATGTAAAATCCGACGCTGATCACGAATACATGTAGCGCTTTTCAAAATTTCAATTAGATCAAAAGTTATTGCAATAAAAAATTTCACATTTTTTGGATATTTGGCAGGGGAGACGTCATGAACAGGGAAAAAATTTCTAACTCCTATTCCAACCAAACTCAATTTTCTTATGTAAAATCCGACGCTGATCACGAATACATGTAGCGCTTTTCAAAATTTCAATTAGATCAAAAGTTATTGCAATAAAAAATTTCACATTTTTTGGATATTTGGCAGGGGAGACGTCATGAACAGGGAAAAATTTCTAACTCCTATTCCAACCAAACTCAATTTTCTTATGTAAAATCCGACGCTGATCACGAATACATGTAGCGCTTTTCAAAATTTCAATTAGATCAAAAGTTATTGCAATAAAAAATTTCACATTTTTTGGATATTTGGCAGGGGAGACGTCATGAACAGGGAAAAAATTTCTAACTCCTATTCCAACCAAACTCAATTTTCTTATGTAAAATCCGACGCTGATCACGAATACATGTAGCGCTTTTCAAAATTTCAATTAGATCAAAAGTTATTGCAATAAAAAATTTCACATTTTTTGGATATTTGGCAGGGGAGACGTCATGAACAGGGAAAAAATTTCTAACTCCTATTCCAACCAAACTCAATTTTCTTATGTAAAATCCGACGCTGATCACGAATACATGTAGCGCTTTTCAAAATTTCAATTAGATCAAAAGTTATTGCAATAAAAAATTTCACATTTTTTGGATATTTGGCAGGGGAGACGTCATGAACAGGGAAAAAATTTCTAACTCCTATTCCAACCAAACTCAATTTTCTTATGTAAAATCCGACGCTGATCACGAATACATGTAGCGCTTTTCAAAATTTCAATTAGATCAAAAGTTATTGCAATAAAAAAATTTCACATTTTTTGGATATTTGGCAGGGGAGACGTCATGAACAGGGAAAAATTTCTAACTCCTATTCCAACCAAACTCAATTTTCTTATGTAAAATCCGACGCTGATCACGAATACATGTAGCGCTTTTCAAAATTTCAATTAGATCAAAAGTTATTGCAATAAAAAATTTCACATTTTTTGGATATTTGGCAGGGAGACGTCATGAACAGGGAAAAATTTCTAACTCCTATTCCAACCAAACTCAATTTTCTTATGTAAAATCCGACGCTGATCACGAATACATGTAGCGCTTTTCAAAATTTCAATTAGATCAAAAGTTATTGCAATAAAAAATTTCACATTTTTTGGATATTTGGCAGGGAGACGTCATGAACAGGGAAAAAATTTCTAACTCCTATTCCAACCAAACTCAATTTTCTTATGTAAAATCCGACGCTGATCACGAATACATGTAGCGCTTTTCAAAATTTCAATTAGATCAAAAGTTATTGCAATAAAAAATTTCACATTTTTTGGATATTTGGCAGGGGAGACGTCATGAACAGGGAAAAAATTTCTAACTCCTATTCCAACCAAACTCAATTTTCTTATGTAAAATCCGACGCTGATCACGAATACATGTAGCGCTTTTCAAAATTTCAATTAGATCAAAAGTTATTGCAATAAAAAATTTCACATTTTTTGGATATTTGGCAGGGGAGACGTCATGAACAGGGAAAAAATTTCTAACTCCTATTCCAACCAAACTCAATTTTCTTATGTAAAATCCGACGCTGATCACGAATACATGTAGCGCTTTTCAAAATTTCAATTAGATCAAAAGTTATTGCAATAAAAAAATTTCACATTTTTTGGATATTTGGCAGGGGAGACGTCATGAACAGGGAAAAATTTCTAACTCCTATTCCAACCAAACTCAATTTTCTTATGTAAAATCCGACGCTGATCACGAATACATGTAGCGCTTTTCAAAATTTCAATTAGATCAAAAGTTATTGCAATAAAAAATTTCACATTTTTTGGATATTTGGCAGGGGAGACGTCATGAACAGGGAAAAAATTTCTAACTCCTATTCCAACCAAACTCAATTTTCTTATGTAAAATCCGACGCTGATCACGAATACATGTAGCGCTTTTCAAAATTTCAATTAGATCAAAAGTTATTGCAATAAAAAATTTCACATTTTTTGGATATTTGGCAGGGAGACGTCATGAACAGGGAAAAAATTTCTAACTCCTATTCCAACCAAACTCAATTTTCTTATGTAAAATCCGACGCTGATCACGAATACATGTAGCGCTTTTCAAAATTTCAATTAGATCAAAAGTTATTGCAATAAAAAATTTCACATTTTTTGGATATTTGGCAGGGGAGACGTCATGAACAGGGAAAAAATTTCTAACTCCTATTCCAACCAAACTCAATTTTCTTATGTAAAATCCGACGCTGATCACGAATACATGTAGCGCTTTTCAAAATTTCAATTAGATCAAAAGTTATTGCAATAAAAAAATTTCACATTTTTTGGATATTTGGCAGGGGAGACGTCATGAACAGGGAAAAAATTTCTAACTCCTATTCCAACCAAACTCAATTTTCTTATGTAAAATCCGACGCTGATCACGAATACATGTAGCGCTTTTCAAAATTTCAATTAGATCAAAAGTTATTGCAATAAAAAAATTTCACATTTTTTGGATATTTGGCAGGGGAGACGTCATGAACAGGGAAAAAATTTCTAACTCCTATTCCAACCAAACTCAATTTTCTTATGTAAAATCCGACGCTGATCACGAATACATGTAGCGCTTTTCAAAATTTCAATTAGATCAAAAGTTATTGCAATAAAAAATTTCACATTTTTTGGATATTTGGCAGGGGAGACGTCATGAACAGGGAAAAAATTTCTAACTCCTATTCCAACCAAACTCAATTTTCTTATGTAAAATCCGACGCTGATCACGAATACATGTAGCGCTTTTCAAAATTTCAATTAGATCAAAAGTTATTGCAATAAAAAAATTTCACATTTTTTGGATATTTGGCAGGGGAGACGTCATGAACAGGGAAAAAATTTCTAACTCCTATTCCAACCAAACTCAATTTTCTTATGTAAAATCCGACGCTGATCACGAATACATGTAGCGCTTTTCAAAATTTCAATTAGATCAAAAGTTATTGCAATAAAAAATTTCACATTTTTTGGATATTTGGCAGGGGAGACGTCATGAACAGGAAAAATTCTAACTCTATTCAAAAACTAATTTTATTAAAATCGACTGATCACGAATAATGTAGCCTTTCAAAAAATAAAAAAATAAAAAAATTTCACATTTTTTGATATTTGGCAGGGAGACGTCATGAACAGGAAAAAATTTCTAACTCCTATTCCAACCAAACTCAATTTTCTTATGTAAAATCCGACGCTGATCACGAATACATGTAGCGCTTTTCAAAATTTCAATTAGATCAAAAGTTATTGCAATAAAAAATTTCACATTTTTTGGATATTTGGCAGGGGAGACGTCATGAACAGGGAAAAATTTCTAACTCCTATTCCAACCAAACTCAATTTTCTTATGTAAAATCCGACGCTGATCACGAATACATGTAGCGCTTTTCAAAATTTCAATTAGATCAAAAGTTATTGCAATAAAAAATTTCACATTTTTTGGATATTTGGCAGGGGAGACGTCATGAACAGGGAAAAAATTTCTAACTCCTATTCCAACCAAACTCAATTTTCTTATGTAAAATCCGACGCTGATCACGAATACATGTAGCGCTTTTCAAAATTTCAATTAGATCAAAAGTTATTGCAATAAAAAATTTCACATTTTTTGGATATTTGGCAGGGGAGACGTCATGAACAGGGAAAAATTTCTAACTCCTATTCCAACCAAACTCAATTTTCTTATGTAAAATCCGACGCTGATCACGAATACATGTAGCGCTTTTCAAAATTTCAATTAGATCAAAAGTTATTGCAATAAAAAAATTTCACATTTTTTGGATATTTGGCAGGGGAGACGTCATGAACAGGGAAAAAATTTCTAACTCCTATTCCAACCAAACTCAATTTTCTTATGTAAAATCCGACGCTGATCACGAATACATGTAGCGCTTTTCAAAATTTCAATTAGATCAAAAGTTATTGCAATAAAAAATTTCACATTTTTTGGATATTTGGCAGGGGAGACGTCATGAACAGGGAAAAAATTTCTAACTCCTATTCCAACCAAACTCAATTTTCTTATGTAAAATCCGACGCTGATCACGAATACATGTAGCGCTTTTCAAAATTTCAATTAGATCAAAAGTTATTGCAATAAAAAAATTTCACATTTTTTGGATATTTGGCAGGGGAGACGTCATGAACAGGGAAAAAATTTCTAACTCCTATTCCAACCAAACTCAATTTTCTTATGTAAAATCCGACGCTGATCACGAATACATGTAGCGCTTTTCAAAATTTCAATTAGATCAAAAGTTATTGCAATAAAAAATTTCACATTTTTTGGATATTTGGCAGGGGAGACGTCATGAACAGGGAAAAAATTTCTAACTCCTATTCCAACCAAACTCAATTTTCTTATGTAAAATCCGACGCTGATCACGAATACATGTAGCGCTTTTCAAAATTTCAATTAGATCAAAAGTTATTGCAATAAAAAATTTCACATTTTTTGGATATTTGGCAGGGGAGACGTCATGAACAGGGAAAAAATTTCTAACTCCTATTCCAACCAAACTCAATTTTCTTATGTAAAATCCGACGCTGATCACGAATACATGTAGCGCTTTTCAAAATTTCAATTAGATCAAAAGTTATTGCAATAAAAAAATTTCACATTTTTTGGATATTTGGCAGGGGAGACGTCATGAACAGGGAAAAAATTTCTAACTCCTATTCCAACCAAACTCAATTTTCTTATGTAAAATCCGACGCTGATCACGAATACATGTAGCGCTTTTCAAAATTTCAATTAGATCAAAAGTTATTGCAATAAAAAATTTCACATTTTTTGGATATTTGGCAGGGGAGACGTCATGAACAGGGAAAAAATTTCTAACTCCTATTCCAACCAAACTCAATTTTCTTATGTAAAATCCGACGCTGATCACGAATACATGTAGCGCTTTTCAAAATTTCAATTAGATCAAAAGTTATTGCAATAAAAAATTTCACATTTTTTGGATATTTGGCAGGGGAGACGTCATGAACAGGGAAAAATTTCTAACTCCTATTCCAACCAAACTCAATTTTCTTATGTAAAATCCGACGCTGATCACGAATACATGTAGCGCTTTTCAAAATTTCAATTAGATCAAAAGTTATTGCAATAAAAAATTTCACATTTTTTGGATATTTGGCAGGGGAGACGTCATGAACAGGGAAAAAATTTCTAACTCCTATTCCAACCAAACTCAATTTTCTTATGTAAAATCCGACGCTGATCACGAATACATGTAGCGCTTTTCAAAATTTCAATTAGATCAAAAGTTATTGCAATAAAAAATTTCACATTTTTTGGATATTTGGCAGGGGAGACGTCATGAACAGGGAAAAAATTTCTAACTCCTATTCCAACCAAACTCAATTTTCTTATGTAAAATCCGACGCTGATCACGAATACATGTAGCGCTTTTCAAAATTTCAATTAGATCAAAAGTTATTGCAATAAAAAATTTCACATTTTTTGGATATTTGGCAGGGAGACGTCATGAACAGGGAAAAAATTTCTAACTCCTATTCCAACCAAACTCAATTTTCTTATGTAAAATCCGACGCTGATCACGAATACATGTAGCGCTTTTCAAAATTTCAATTAGATCAAAAGTTATTGCAATAAAAAAATTTCACATTTTTTGGATATTTGGCAGGGGAGACGTCATGAACAGGGAAAAATTTCTAACTCCTATTCCAACCAAACTCAATTTTCTTATGTAAAATCCGACGCTGATCACGAATACATGTAGCGCTTTTCAAAATTTCAATTAGATCAAAAGTTATTGCAATAAAAAATTTCACATTTTTTGGATATTTGGCAGGGGAGACGTCATGAACAGGGAAAAAATTTCTAACTCCTATTCCAACCAAACTCAATTTTCTTATGTAAAATCCGACGCTGATCACGAATACATGTAGCGCTTTTCAAAATTTCAATTAGATCAAAAGTTATTGCAATAAAAAATTTCACATTTTTTGGATATTTGGCAGGGAGACGTCATGAACAGGGAAAAAATTTCTAACTCCTATTCCAACCAAACTCAATTTTCTTATGTAAAATCCGACGCTGATCACGAATACATGTAGCGCTTTTCAAAATTTCAATTAGATCAAAAGTTATTGCAATAAAAAATTTCACATTTTTTGGATATTTGGCAGGGGAGACGTCATGAACAGGGAAAAAATTTCTAACTCCTATTCCAACCAAACTCAATTTTCTTATGTAAAATCCGACGCTGATCACGAATACATGTAGCGCTTTTCAAAATTTCAATTAGATCAAAAGTTATTGCAATAAAAAATTTCACATTTTTTGGATATTTGGCAGGGAGACGTCATGAACAGGGAAAAAATTTCTAACTCCTATTCCAACCAAACTCAATTTTCTTATGTAAAATCCGACGCTGATCACGAATACATGTAGCGCTTTTCAAAATTTCAATTAGATCAAAAGTTATTGCAATAAAAAAATTTCACATTTTTTGGATATTTGGCAGGGAGACGTCATGAACAGGGAAAAAATTTCTAACTCCTATTCCAACCAAACTCAATTTTCTTATGTAAAATCCGACGCTGATCACGAATACATGTAGCGCTTTTCAAAATTTCAATTAGATCAAAAGTTATTGCAATAAAAAATTTCACATTTTTTGGATATTTGGCAGGGGAGACGTCATGAACAGGGAAAAATTTCTAACTCCTATTCCAACCAAACTCAATTTTCTTATGTAAAATCCGACGCTGATCACGAATACATGTAGCGCTTTTCAAAATTTCAATTAGATCAAAAGTTATTGCAATAAAAAATTTCACATTTTTTGGATATTTGGCAGGGGAGACGTCATGAACAGGGAAAAAATTTCTAACTCCTATTCCAACCAAACTCAATTTTCTTATGTAAAATCCGACGCTGATCACGAATACATGTAGCGCTTTTCAAAATTTCAATTAGATCAAAAGTTATTGCAATAAAAAATTTCACATTTTTTGGATATTTGGCAGGGGAGACGTCATGAACAGGGAAAAAATTTCTAACTCCTATTCCAACCAAACTCAATTTTCTTATGTAAAATCCGACGCTGATCACGAATACATGTAGCGCTTTTCAAAATTTCAATTAGATCAAAAGTTATTGCAATAAAAAATTTCACATTTTTTGGATATTTGGCAGGGAGACGTCATGAACAGGGAAAAATTTCTAACTCCTATTCCAACCAAACTCAATTTTCTTATGTAAAATCCGACGCTGATCACGAATACATGTAGCGCTTTTCAAAATTTCAATTAGATCAAAAGTTATTGCAATAAAAAATTTCACATTTTTTGGATATTTGGCAGGGGAGACGTCATGAACAGGGAAAAAATTTCTAACTCCTATTCCAACCAAACTCAATTTTCTTATGTAAAATCCGACGCTGATCACGAATACATGTAGCGCTTTTCAAAATTTCAATTAGATCAAAAGTTATTGCAATAAAAAATTTCACATTTTTTGGATATTTGGCAGGGGAGACGTCATGAACAGGGAAAAAATTTCTAACTCCTATTCCAACCAAACTCAATTTTCTTATGTAAAATCCGACGCTGATCACGAATACATGTAGCGCTTTTCAAAATTTCAATTAGATCAAAAGTTATTGCAATAAAAAAATTTCACATTTTTTGGATATTTGGCAGGGGAGACGTCATGAACAGGGAAAAAATTTCTAACTCCTATTCCAACCAAACTCAATTTTCTTATGTAAAATCCGACGCTGATCACGAATACATGTAGCGCTTTTCAAAATTTCAATTAGATCAAAAGTTATTGCAATAAAAAAATTTCACATTTTTTGGATATTTGGCAGGGA
Source organism: Trichonephila clavata (assembly GCA_019973975.1). Classification (NCBI taxonomy): domain Eukaryota; kingdom Metazoa; phylum Arthropoda; class Arachnida; order Araneae; family Nephilidae; genus Trichonephila; species Trichonephila clavata. The sequence continues at coordinate 13,921 of BMAO01011657.1, read as the reverse complement.
GACGTCATGAACAGGGAAAAAATTTCTAACTCCTATTCCAACCAAACTCAATTTTCTTATGTAAAATCCGACGCTGATCACGAATACATGTAGCGCTTTTCAAAATTTCAATTAGATCAAAAGTTATTGCAATAAAAAATTTCACATTTTTTGGATATTTGGCAGGGGAGACGTCATGAACAGGGAAAAAATTTCTAACTCCTATTCCAACCAAACTCAATTTTCTTATGTAAAATCCGACGCTGATCACGAATACATGTAGCGCTTTTCAAAATTTCAATTAGATCAAAAGTTATTGCAATAAAAAATTTCACATTTTTTGGATATTTGGCAGGGAGACGTCATGAACAGGGAAAAATTTCTAACTCCTATTCCAACCAAACTCAATTTTCTTATGTAAAATCCGACGCTGATCACGAATACATGTAGCGCTTTTCAAAATTTCAATTAGATCAAAAGTTATTGCAATAAAAAATTTCACATTTTTTGGATATTTGGCAGGGGAGACGTCATGAACAGGGAAAAAATTTCTAACTCCTATTCCAACCAAACTCAATTTTCTTATGTAAAATCCGACGCTGATCACGAATACATGTAGCGCTTTTCAAAATTTCAATTAGATCAAAAGTTATTGCAATAAAAAATTTTCACATTTTTTGGATATTTGGCAGGGGAGACGTCATGAACACGGAAAAAATTTCTAACTCCTATTCCAACCAAACTCAATTTTCTTATGTAAAATCCGACGCTGATCACGAATACATGTAGCGCTTTTCAAAATTTCAATTAGATCAAAAGTTATTGCAATAAAAAATTTCACATTTTTTGGATATTTGGCAGGGGAGACGTCATGAACAGGGAAAAAATTTCTAACTCCTATTCCAACCAAACTCAATTTTCTTATGTAAAATCCGACGCTGATCACGAATACATGTAGCGCTTTTCAAAATTTCAATTAGATCAAAAGTTATTGCAATAAAAAATTTCACATTTTTTGGATATTTGGCAGGGGAGACGTCATGAACACGGAAAAAATTTCTAACTCCTATTCCAACCAAACTCAATTTTCTTATGTAAAATCCGACGCTGATCACGAATACATGTAGCGCTTTTCAAAATTTCAATTAGATCAAAAGTTATTGCAATAAAAAAATTTCACATTTTTTGGATATTTGGCAGGGGAGACGTCATGAACAGGGAAAAATTTCTAACTCCTATTCCAACCAAACTCAATTTTCTTATGTAAAATCCGACGCTGATCACGAATACATGTAGCGCTTTTCAAAATTTCAATTAGATCAAAAGTTATTGCAATAAAAAATTTCACATTTTTTGGATATTTGGCAGGGAGACGTCATGAACAGGGAAAAAATTTCTAACTCCTATTCCAACCAAACTCAATTTTCTTATGTAAAATCCGACGCTGATCACGAATACATGTAGCGCTTTTCAAAATTTCAATTAGATCAAAAGTTATTGCAATAAAAAATTTCACATTTTTTGGATATTTGGCAGGGGAGACGTCATGAACAGGGAAAAATTTCTAACTCCTATTCCAACCAAACTCAATTTTCTTATGTAAAATCCGACGCTGATCACGAATACATGTAGCGCTTTTCAAAATTTCAATTAGATCAAAAGTTATTGCAATAAAAAAATTTCACATTTTTTGGATATTTGGCAGGGAGACGTCATGAACAGGGAAAAAATTTCTAACTCCTATTCCAACCAAACTCAATTTTCTTATGTAAAATCCGACGCTGATCACGAATACATGTAGCGCTTTTCAAAATTTCAATTAGATCAAAAGTTATTGCAATAAAAAATTTCACATTTTTTGGATATTTGGCAGGGGAGACGTCATGAACAGGGAAAAAATTTCTAACTCCTATTCCAACCAAACTCAATTTTCTTATGTAAAATCCGACGCTGATCACGAATACATGTAGCGCTTTTCAAAATTTCAATTAGATCAAAAGTTATTGCAATAAAAAAATTTCACATTTTTTGGATATTTGGCAGGGGAGACGTCATGAACAGGAAAAAATTTCTAACTCCTATTCCAACCAAACTCAATTTTCTTATGTAAAATCCGACGCTGATCACGAATACATGTAGCGCTTTTCAAAATTTCAATTAGATCAAAAGTTATTGCAATAAAAAAATTTCACATTTTTTGGATATTTGGCAGGGGAGACGTCATGAACAGGGAAAAAATTTCTAACTCCTATTCCAACCAAACTCAATTTTCTTATGTAAAATCCGACGCTGATCACGAATACATGTAGCGCTTTTCAAAATTTCAATTAGATCAAAAGTTATTGCAATAAAAAAATTTCACATTTTTTGGATATTTGGCAGGGGAGACGTCATGAACACGGAAAAATTTCTAACTCCTATTCCAACCAAACTCAATTTTCTTATGTAAAATCCGACGCTGATCACGAATACATGTAGCGCTTTTCAAAATTTCAATTAGATCAAAAGTTATTGCAATAAAAAATTTCACATTTTTTGGATATTTGGCAGGGGAGACGTCATGAACAGGGAAAAAATTTCTAACTCCTATTCCAACCAAACTCAATTTTCTTATGTAAAATCCGACGCTGATCACGAATACATGTAGCGCTTTTCAAAATTTCAATTAGATCAAAAGTTATTGCAATAAAAAATTTTCACATTTTTTGGATATTTGGCAGGGAGACGTCATGAACAGGGAAAAAATTTCTAACTCCTATTCCAACCAAACTCAATTTTCTTATGTAAAATCCGACGCTGATCACGAATACATGTAGCGCTTTTCAAAATTTCAATTAGATCAAAAGTTATTGCAATAAAAAATTTCACATTTTTTGGATATTTGGCAGGGGAGACGTCATGAACAGGGAAAAAATTTCTAACTCCTATTCCAACCAAACTCAATTTTCTTATGTAAAATCCGACGCTGATCACGAATACATGTAGCGCTTTTCAAAATTTCAATTAGATCAAAAGTTATTGCAATAAAAAAATTTCACATTTTTTGGATATTTGGCAGGGGAGACGTCATGAACAGGGAAAAAATTTCTAACTCCTATTCCAACCAAACTCAATTTTCTTATGTAAAATCCGACGCTGATCACGAATACATGTAGCGCTTTTCAAAATTTCAATTAGATCAAAAGTTATTGCAATAAAAAAATTTCACATTTTTTGGATATTTGGCAGGGGAGACGTCATGAACAGGAAAAAATTTCTAACTCCTATTCCAACCAAACTCAATTTTCTTATGTAAAATCCGACGCTGATCACGAATACATGTAGCGCTTTTCAAAATTTCAATTAGATCAAAAGTTATTGCAATAAAAAATTTCACATTTTTTGGATATTTGGCAGGGGAGACGTCATGAACAGGGAAAAATTTCTAACTCCTATTCCAACCAAACTCAATTTTCTTATGTAAAATCCGACGCTGATCACGAATACATGTAGCGCTTTTCAAAATTTCAATTAGATCAAAAGTTATTGCAATAAAAAATTTCACATTTTTTGGATATTTGGCAGGGGAGACGTCATGAACAGGGAAAAAATTTCTAACTCCTATTCCAACCAAACTCAATTTTCTTATGTAAAATCCGACGCTGATCACGAATACATGTAGCGCTTTTCAAAATTTCAATTAGATCAAAAGTTATTGCAATAAAAAAATTTCACATTTTTTGGATATTTGGCAGGGAGACGTCATGAACAGGGAAAAAATTTCTAACTCCTATTCCAACCAAACTCAATTTTCTTATGTAAAATCCGACGCTGATCACGAATACATGTAGCGCTTTTCAAAATTTCAATTAGATCAAAAGTTATTGCAATAAAAAATTTCACATTTTTTGGATATTTGGCAGGGGAGACGTCATGAACAGGGAAAAAATTTCTAACTCCTATTCCAACCAAACTCAATTTTCTTATGTAAAATCCGACGCTGATCACGAATACATGTAGCGCTTTTCAAAATTTCAATTAGATCAAAAGTTATTGCAATAAAAAATTTCACATTTTTTGGATATTTGGCAGGGGAGACGTCATGAACAGGGAAAAAATTTCTAACTCCTATTCCAACCAAACTCAATTTTCTTATGTAAAATCCGACGCTGATCACGAATACATGTAGCGCTTTTCAAAATTTCAATTAGATCAAAAGTTATTGCAATAAAAAAATTTCACATTTTTTGGATATTTGGCAGGGGAGACGTCATGAACAGGGAAAAATTTCTAACTCCTATTCCAACCAAACTCAATTTTCTTATGTAAAATCCGACGCTGATCACGAATACATGTAGCGCTTTTCAAAATTTCAATTAGATCAAAAGTTATTGCAATAAAAAAATTTCACATTTTTTGGATATTTGGCAGGGGAGACGTCATGAACACGGAAAAATTTCTAACTCCTATTCCAACCAAACTCAATTTTCTTATGTAAAATCCGACGCTGATCACGAATACATGTAGCGCTTTTCAAAATTTCAATTAGATCAAAAGTTATTGCAATAAAAAATTTCACATTTTTTGGATATTTGGCAGGGAGACGTCATGAACACGGAAAAAATTTCTAACTCCTATTCCAACCAAACTCAATTTTCTTATGTAAAATCCGACGCTGATCACGAATACATGTAGCGCTTTTCAAAATTTCAATTAGATCAAAAGTTATTGCAATAAAAAAATTTCACATTTTTTGGATATTTGGCAGGGGAGACGTCATGAACAGGGAAAAAATTTCTAACTCCTATTCCAACCAAACTCAATTTTCTTATGTAAAATCCGACGCTGATCACGAATACATGTAGCGCTTTTCAAAATTTCAATTAGATCAAAAGTTATTGCAATAAAAAATTTTCACATTTTTTGGATATTTGGCAGGGGAGACGTCATGAACAGGAAAAAATTTCTAACTCCTATTCCAACCAAACTCAATTTTCTTATGTAAAATCCGACGCTGATCACGAATACATGTAGCGCTTTTCAAAATTTCAATTAGATCAAAAGTTATTGCAATAAAAAATTTCACATTTTTTGGATATTTGGCAGGGGAGACGTCATGAACAGGGAAAAAATTTCTAACTCCTATTCCAACCAAACTCAATTTTCTTATGTAAAATCCGACGCTGATCACGAATACATGTAGCGCTTTTCAAAATTTCAATTAGATCAAAAGTTATTGCAATAAAAAAATTTCACATTTTTTGGATATTTGGCAGGGGAGACGTCATGAACAGGGAAAAAATTTCTAACTCCTATTCCAACCAAACTCAATTTTCTTATGTAAAATCCGACGCTGATCACGAATACATGTAGCGCTTTTCAAAATTTCAATTAGATCAAAAGTTATTGCAATAAAAAAATTTCACATTTTTTGGATATTTGGCAGGGGAGACGTCATGAACAGGGAAAAAATTTCTAACTCCTATTCCAACCAAACTCAATTTTCTTATGTAAAATCCGACGCTGATCACGAATACATGTAGCGCTTTTCAAAATTTCAATTAGATCAAAAGTTATTGCAATAAAAAAATTTCACATTTTTTGGATATTTGGCAGGGGAGACGTCATGAACAGGGAAAAAATTTCTAACTCCTATTCCAACCAAACTCAATTTTCTTATGTAAAATCCGACGCTGATCACGAATACATGTAGCGCTTTTCAAAATTTCAATTAGATCAAAAGTTATTGCAATAAAAAATTTCACATTTTTTGGATATTTGGCAGGGGAGACGTCATGAACACGGAAAAATTTCTAACTCCTATTCCAACCAAACTCAATTTTCTTATGTAAAATCCGACGCTGATCACGAATACATGTAGCGCTTTTCAAAATTTCAATTAGATCAAAAGTTATTGCAATAAAAAATTTCACATTTTTTGGATATTTGGCAGGGGAGACGTCATGAACAGGGAAAAAATTTCTAACTCCTATTCCAACCAAACTCAATTTTCTTATGTAAAATCCGACGCTGATCACGAATACATGTAGCGCTTTTCAAAATTTCAATTAGATCAAAAGTTATTGCAATAAAAAAATTTCACATTTTTTGGATATTTGGCAGGGAGACGTCATGAACAGGGAAAAAATTTCTAACTCCTATTCCAACCAAACTCAATTTTCTTATGTAAAATCCGACGCTGATCACGAATACATGTAGCGCTTTTCAAAATTTCAATTAGATCAAAAGTTATTGCAATAAAAAATTTCACATTTTTTGGATATTTGGCAGGGGAGACGTCATGAACAGGGAAAAAATTTCTAACTCCTATTCCAACCAAACTCAATTTTCTTATGTAAAATCCGACGCTGATCACGAATACATGTAGCGCTTTTCAAAATTTCAATTAGATCAAAAGTTATTGCAATAAAAAAATTTCACATTTTTTGGATATTTGGCAGGGGAGACGTCATGAACAGGGAAAAAATTTCTAACTCCTATTCCAACCAAACTCAATTTTCTTATGTAAAATCCGACGCTGATCACGAATACATGTAGCGCTTTTCAAAATTTCAATTAGATCAAAAGTTATTGCAATAAAAAAATTTCACATTTTTTGGATATTTGGCAGGGGAGACGTCATGAACAGGGAAAAATTTCTAACTCCTATTCCAACCAAACTCAATTTTCTTATGTAAAATCCGACGCTGATCACGAATACATGTAGCGCTTTTCAAAATTTCAATTAGATCAAAAGTTATTGCAATAAAAAATTTCACATTTTTTGGATATTTGGCAGGGGAGACGTCATGAACAGGGAAAAAATTTCTAACTCCTATTCCAACCAAACTCAATTTTCTTATGTAAAATCCGACGCTGATCACGAATACATGTAGCGCTTTTCAAAATTTCAATTAGATCAAAAGTTATTGCAATAAAAAAATTTCACATTTTTTGGATATTTGGCAGGGGAGACGTCATGAACAGGGAAAAAATTTCTAACTCCTATTCCAACCAAACTCAATTTTCTTATGTAAAATCCGACGCTGATCACGAATACATGTAGCGCTTTTCAAAATTTCAATTAGATCAAAAGTTATTGCAATAAAAAATTTCACATTTTTTGGATATTTGGCAGGGGAGACGTCATGAACAGGGAAAAAATTTCTAACTCCTATTCCAACCAAACTCAATTTTCTTATGTTAAAATCCGACGCTGATCACGAATACATGTAGCGCTTTTCAAAATTTCAATTAGATCAAAAGTTATTGCAATAAAAAAATTTCACATTTTTTGGATATTTGGCAGGGGAGACGTCATGAACAGGAAAAAATTTCTAACTCCTATTCCAACCAAACTCAATTTTCTTATGTAAAATCCGACGCTGATCACGAATACATGTAGCGCTTTTCAAAATTTCAATTAGATCAAAAGTTATTGCAATAAAAAATTTCACATTTTTTGGATATTTGGCAGGGAGACGTCATGAACAGGAAAAAATTTCTAACTCCTATTCCAACCAAACTCAATTTTCTTATGTAAAATCCGACGCTGATCACGAATACATGTAGCGCTTTTCAAAATTTCAATTAGATCAAAAGTTATTGCAATAAAAAATTTCACATTTTTTGGATATTTGGCAGGGAGACGTCATGAACAGGGAAAAAATTTCTAACTCCTATTCAACCAAACTCAATTTTCTTATGTAAAATCCGACGCTGATCACGAATACATGTAGCGCTTTTCAAAATTTCAATTAGATCAAAAGTTATTGCAATAAAAAAATTTCACATTTTTTGGATATTTGGCAGGGAGACGTCATGAACAGGAAAAAATTTCTAACTCCTATTCCAACCAAACTCAATTTTCTTATGTAAAATCCGACGCTGATCACGAATACATGTAGCGCTTTTCAAAATTTCAATTAGATCAAAAGTTATTGCAATAAAAAAATTTCACATTTTTTGGATATTTGGCAGGGGAGACGTCATGAACAGGGAAAAAATTTCTAACTCCTATTCCAACCAAACTCAATTTTCTTATGTAAAATCCGACGCTGATCACGAATACATGTAGCGCTTTTCAAAAATTTCAATTAGATCAAAAGTTATTGCAATAAAAAATTTTCACATTTTTTGGATATTTGGCAGGGGAGACGTCATGAACAGGGAAAAAATTTCTAACTCCTATTCCAACCAAACTCAATTTTCTTATGTAAAATCCGACGCTGATCACGAATACATGTAGCGCTTTTCAAAATTTCAATTAGATCAAAAGTTATTGCAATAAAAAAATTTCACATTTTTTGGATATTTGGCAGGGAGACGTCATGAACAGGGAAAAATTTCTAACTCCTATTCCAACCAAACTCAATTTTCTTATGTAAAATCCGACGCTGATCACGAATACATGTAGCGCTTTTCAAAATTTCAATTAGATCAAAAGTTATTGCAATAAAAAATTTCACATTTTTTGGATATTTGGCAGGGGAGACGTCATGAACAGGGAAAAAATTTCTAACTCCTATTCCAACCAAACTCAATTTTCTTATGTAAAATCCGACGCTGATCACGAATACATGTAGCGCTTTTCAAAATTTCAATTAGATCAAAAGTTATTGCAATAAAAAATTTCACATTTTTTGGATATTTGGCAGGGAGACGTCATGAACAGGGAAAAAATTTCTAACTCCTATTCCAACCAAACTCAATTTTCTTATGTAAAATCCGACGCTGATCACGAATACATGTAGCGCTTTTCAAAATTTCAATTAGATCAAAAGTTATTGCAATAAAAAAATTTCACATTTTTTGGATATTTGGCAGGGGAGACGTCATGAACAGGGAAAAAATTTCTAACTCCTATTCCAACCAAACTCAATTTTCTTATGTAAAATCCGACGCTGATCACGAATACATGTAGCGCTTTTCAAAATTTCAATTAGATCAAAAGTTATTGCAATAAAAAATTTTCACATTTTTTGGATATTTGGCAGGGGAGACGTCATGAACACGGAAAAAAATTTCTAACTCCTATTCCAACCAAACTCAATTTTCTTATGTAAAATCCGACGCTGATCACGAATACATGTAGCGCTTTTCAAAATTTCAATTAGATCAAAAGTTATTGCAATAAAAAAATTTCACATTTTTTGGATATTTGGCAGGGGAGACGTCATGAACAGGGAAAAAATTTCTAACTCCTATTCCAACCAAACTCAATTTTCTTATGTAAAATCCGACGCTGATCACGAATACATGTAGCGCTTTTCAAAATTTCAATTAGATCAAAAGTTATTGCAATAAAAAATTTCACATTTTTTGGATATTTGGCAGGGGAGACGTCATGAACAGGGAAAAAATTTCTAACTCCTATTCCAACCAAACTCAATTTTCTTATGTAAAATCCGACGCTGATCACGAATACATGTAGCGCTTTTCAAAATTTCAATTAGATCAAAAGTTATTGCAATAAAAAATTTCACATTTTTTGGATATTTGGCAGGGGAGACGTCATGAACAGGGAAAAAATTTCTAACTCCTATTCCAACCAAACTCAATTTTCTTATGTAAAATCCGACGCTGATCACGAATACATGTAGCGCTTTTCAAAATTTCAATTAGATCAAAAGTTATTGCAATAAAAAAATTTCACATTTTTTGGATATTTGGCAGGGAGACGTCATGAACAGGGAAAAAATTTCTAACTCCTATTCCAACCAAACTCAATTTTCTTATGTAAAATCCGACGCTGATCACGAATACATGTAGCGCTTTTCAAAATTTCAATTAGATCAAAAGTTATTGCAATAAAAAAATTTTCACATTTTTTGGATATTTGGCAGGGGAGACGTCATGAACAGGGAAAAAATTTCTAACTCCTATTCCAAACCAAACTCAATTTTCTTATGTAAAATCCGACGCTGATCACGAATACATGTAGCGCTTTTCAAAATTTCAATTAGATCAAAAGTTATTGCAATAAAAAAATTTCACATTTTTTGGATATTTGGCAGGGAGACGTCATGAACAGGGAAAAAATTTCTAACTCCTATTCCAACCAAACTCAATTTTCTTATGTAAAATCCGACGCTGATCACGAATACATGTAGCGCTTTTCAAAATTTCAATTAGATCAAAAGTTATTGCAATAAAAAAATTTCACATTTTTTGGATATTTGGCAGGGGAGACGTCATGAACAGGGAAAAAATTTCTAACTCCTATTCCAACCAAACTCAATTTTCTTATGTAAAATCCGACGCTGATCACGAATACATGTAGCGCTTTTCAAAATTTTCAATTAGATCAAAAGTTATTGCAATAAAAAATTTTCACATTTTTTGATATTTGGCAGGGGAGACGTCATGAACAGGGAAAAAATTTCTAACTCCTATTCCAAACCAAACTCAATTTTCTTATGTAAAATCCGACGCTGATCACGAATACATGTAGCGCTTTTCAAAATTTCAATTAGATCAAAAGTTATTGCAATAAAAAATTTCACATTTTTTGGATATTTGGCAGGGGAGACGTCATGAACAGGAAAAAATTTCTAACTCCTATTCAAACCAAACTCAATTTTCTTATTTAAAATCCGACGCTGATCACGAATACATGTAGCGCTTTTCAAAATTTCAATTAGATCAAAAGTTATTGCAATAAAAAATTTTCACATTTTTTGGATATTTGGCAGGGAGACGTCATGAACAGGGAAAAAATTTCTAACTCCTATTCAAACCAAACTCAATTTTCTTATGTAAAATCCGACGCTGATCACGAATACATGTAGCGCTTTTTCAAAATTTCAATTAGATCAAAAGTTATTGCAATAAAAAAAATTTCACATTTTTTGGATATTTGGCAGGGGAGACGTCATGAACAGGGAAAAATTTCTAACTCCTATTCCAACCAAACTCAATTTTCTTATGTAAAATCCGACGCTGATCACGAATACATGTAGCGCTTTTCAAAATTTCAATTAGATCAAAAGTTATTGCAATAAAAAATTTTCACATTTTTTGGATATTTGGCAGGGGAGACGTCATGAACAGGGAAAAATTTCTAACTCCTATTCAAACCAAACTCAATTTTCTTATGTAAAATCCGACGCTGATCACGAATACATGTAGCGCTTTTCAAAATTTCAATTAGATCAAAAGTTATTGCAATAAAAAAATTTCACATTTTTTGGATATTTGGCAGGGGAGACGTCATGAACAGGGAAAAAATTTCTAACTCCTATTCCAACCAAACTCAATTTTCTTATGTAAAATCCGACGCTGATCACGAATACATGTAGCGCTTTTCAAAAATTTCAATTAGATCAAAAGTTATTGCAATAAAAATTTCACATTTTTTGGATATTTGGCAGGGAGACGTCATGAACAGGGAAAAAATTTCTAACTCCTATTCCAACCAAACTCAATTTTCTTATGTAAAATCCGACGCTGATCACGAATACATGTAGCGCTTTTCAAAATTTCAATTAGATCAAAAGTTATTGCAATAAAAAAATTTCACATTTTTTGGATATTTGGCAGGGAGACGTCATGAACAGGGAAAAATTTCTAACTCCTATTCCAAACCAAACTCAATTTTCTTATGTAAAATCCGACGCTGATCACGAATACATGTAGCGCTTTTCAAAATTTCAATTAGATCAAAAGTTATTGCAATAAAAAAATTTCACATTTTTTGGATATTTGGCAGGGGAGACGTCATGAACAGGGAAAACAATTTCTAACTCCTATTCCAACCAAACTCAATTTTCTTATGTAAAATCCGACGCTGATCACGAATACATGTAGCGCTTTTCAAAATTTCAATTAGATCAAAAGTTATTGCAATAAAAAATTTCACATTTTTTGGATATTTGGCAGGGGAGACGTCATGAACAGGGAAAAAATTTCTAACTCCTATTCCAACCAAACTCAATTTTCTTATGTAAAATCCGACGCTGATCACGAATACATGTAGCGCTTTTCAAAATTTCAATTAGATCAAAAGTTATTGCAATAAAAAATTTCACATTTTTTGGATATTTGGCAGGGAGACGTCATGAACAGGGAAAAATTTCTAACTCCTATTCAAACCAAACTCAATTTTCTTATGTAAAATCCGACGCTGATCACGAATACATGTAGCGCTTTTCAAAAATTTCAATTAGATCAAAAGTTATTGCAATAAAAAATTTCACATTTTTTGGATATTTGGCAGGGAGACGTCATGAACAGGGAAAAATTTCTAACTCCTATTCCAACCAAACTCAATTTTCTTATGTAAAAATCCGACGCTGATCACGAATACATGTAGCGCTTTTCAAAATTTCAATTAGATCAAAAGTTTATTGCAATAAAAAATTTCACATTTTTGGATATTTGGCAGGGGAGACGTCATGAACAGGGAAAAAATTTCTAACTCCTATTCCAACCAAACTCAATTTTCTTATGTAAAATCCGACGCTGATCACGAATACATGTAGCTCTTTTCAAAATTTCAATTAGATCAAAAGTTATTGCAATAAAAAAATTTCACATTTTTTTGGATATTTGGCAGGGGAGACGTCATGAACAGGGAAAAAATTTCTAACTCCTATTCCAACCAAACTCAATTTTCTTATGTAAAAATCCGACGCTGATCACGAATACATGTAGCGCTTTTCAAAATTTCAATTAGATCAAAAGTTATTGCAATAAAAAAATATTTCACATTTTTTGGATATTTGGCAGGGAGACGTCATGAACAGGAAAAAATTTCTAACTCCTATTCCAACCAAACTCAATTTTCTATGTAAAATCCGACGCTGATCACGAATACATGTAGCGCTTTTCAAAATTTCAATTAGATCAAAAGTTATTGCAATAAAAAATTTCACATTTTTTGGATATTTGCAGGGGAGACGTCATGAACAGGGAAAAAATTTCTAACTCCTATTCCAACAAACTCAATTTTCTTATGTAAAATCCGACGCTGATCACGAATACATGTAGCGCTTTTCAAAATTTCAATTAGATCAAAAGTTATTGCAATAAAAAAATTTCACATTTTTTGGATATTTGCAGGGAGGACGTCATGAACAGCGGAAAAAATTTCTAAACTCCTATTCCAACCAAACTTCAATTTTCTTATGTAAAATCCGACGCTGATCACGAATACATGTAGCGCTTTTTCAAAATTTCAATTAGATCAAAAGTTATTGCAATAAATAATTTCACATTTTTTGGATATTTGGCAGGGAGACGTCATGAACAGGCGAAAAAATTTCTAACTCCTATCAACCAAACTCAATTTTTCTTATGTTAAAATCCGACGCTGATCACGAATACATGTAGCGCTTTTCAAAATTTCAATTAGATCAAAAGTTATTGCAATAAAAAATTTCACATTTTTTGTATATTTGGCAGGGGAGACGTCATGAACAGGGAAACAATTTCTAACTCCTATTCCACCAAAACTCAATTTTCTTATGTAAAAATCCGACGCTGATCACGAATAACATGCAGCGCTTTCTCAAAATTTCAATTAGATCAAAAAGTTATTGCAATAAAAAATTTCACATTTTTTGGATATTTGGCAGGGAGACGTCATGAACAGGGAAAAAATTTCTAACTCCTATTCCAACCAAACTCAATTTTCTTATTAAAATCCGACGCTGATCACGAATACATGTAGCGCTTTTCAAAATTTCATTGATCAAAAGTTATTGCATAAAAAATGTTCACATTTTTTGGATATTTGGCAGGGGAGACGTCATGAACAGTGGAAAAAATTTCTAACTCCTATTCCAACCAAACTCAATTTCTTATGTAAAATCCGACGCTGATCACGAATACATGTAGCGCTTTTCAAAATTTCAATTGGATCAAAAGTTATTGCAATAAAAAATTTCATTTTTTGGATATTTGGCAGGGGAGACGTCATGAACAGGGAAAAAATTTCTAACTCCTATTCCAACCAAACTCA
>BMAO01011656.1:0-18881 GCA_019973975.1 Trichonephila clavata | reverse complement strand
ACATCAAAATATGCCGCTTGAGATTCGTGGGACATGTCTGTCGAATGGATCCCTCATCTATGACATCAAGAATCTTTAATTATAAACCCATCTCGAACAGACCCAGAGGGAGACCCAAGCTGAGATGGACTGATTGTGTGGAAGAAGATTTTAAAGTGCTGAAAGTGACCAATTGGAGAACTGTCGCCTCCCGGAGGACAAGATGGAGGGATGTTCTGAGGAAAGCCTTGGTCCACCCCGGGCTGTCGTGCTAAAGAAGAAGAAGGGATGCAGCAAAGTCCCACTATTTTTTAAAAGTAAAATAAAAATGCAAAAATTGAAAATCTAACTTTATAGCAGCCTTTGATCAGCAATAAATTCTAACTCCGGTAATGAGCAAATTCTATTTTTAAGTACAAACTTAACTTTTATTAAAATGGTTAACTTTAAATATATATAAGCATTAAGAACTGATTAAAATATACAAAACAGCTTGACGAATAAGGTTACAGCAACAAGCACATTGAACCGGTAGCTGCTAAGCTGCTTGATTTTCTTTGGTGAAGAATTATAGTGTATTCAAATCTCTCACATCTGCCATACCGGGTCGTAGTCGAGGTCTGCACTGGATTAGTCCGGGTAAACTGTACTGGATCCTCGATCTCCATAAAAGCAGGCTTCAGACGATCAACTAAAATGACACTTTTCTTTCCTTTAATTAAAAGAGTAAAAAATTTATTGTCGTGGGAAATTATTTCAAAAAGGACCGTCCCATGGCTGCTGAAGTGGCCTTCTGACACACCTTGTTTAACAAAACGTATGTGAGAACAGTCAGAAAGATTTTTGTGGATAAAACATTATTTTTTTAAGTATCTAGAAACTAAGGTGGGCTGTAGATTCTGCATGTAATTACGTAAATTTTATAAAAAATCTTTTAACAGGCATCTGGAAATGATTGACGCTGATCATCATTGGGAAACTGGAACGCGAAGCGTTCCTTCGTCCCATACTGATTGTGTCGTGCTCTTGCTGTTGAAAGCTTAATGGAGTTTGAGTGTCCTGAATGGTTGCTATGGATGTATAAAGTAAGCAGGGTGATAGGAGGAACTGGAAAAAATTTATTGGATCTTGCTAACAGACGAGGAGCTCATCTGTTATTGTTGAAAGGGATTGGTGAGATAGCACTCTATTCGCTGTCCTGGTGTCGAAGAGGTATTTTAGAAATAAAAACAAGCAAGAAAAGAAGTTAGTTGCCTGTGTGGATCGCTGAGAAATTAATGTAACTGAGTAAAATATAGATAAGAGGGAATCATTCGCCAAATGGGAATGACACACTAAACAAGTTAAGGGGATTGTGTAGGAGTCCAGTAGAATTCTTCTGGGTCTCTTACTGTTGATATTAGGATTGTAGTTTTCTAGGTTTAAAATATTAGAATTATTGATGTTAGGTAAATTGTCGAAAAACTTTATGGCTAAATTTTGAATGTGAACTTTAAAGATAGGTTATTTGAGAACTTTGTAAATTTCTTTATTTTTGGTGTATCTACAAATTTTGGTGATGCTTCTAATGAGAGAGTTTGGGCTGAATTTAAAAGATTAATGTTAGAATCTGCTGCGTATCCCCACACAGGACAACCATAAGTTAAAATGGGCGCAAAACGGCAGTGTAGAGAAGTAGTTTGTTGTTTAGGTTTAAATGAGAATTCCGGCAAATTAAGGGGTAGATTGAGCGTACTGCGTTCCGGAATTTATCACGCGCATGTATGATGTGTTGTTTCCATGTTAAATTTTTCTCTAGGATTAGTCCTAGGTATTTCGTACTCTGAGACCAGGCATCTGGAAATTTCTGGTATTAGACTTCACCAATAAACGAAGAGTATTTCCAAATACAAGTTCTGCGGCAGAACACTTTAAATCCTCTTGAGGCTACATTGAATCCCAAGCAAAGCTGCTGGTAGAGCTCTACCCATTTTTCCGTTGCCAGACACTTTATAGCACTCTTTAGCTGACGATGCCACCGTTCGATCATACCATTAGATGCCGTGTGATATACCGTAGTTCTTTTCATACCTAAAAGCTAATAGATTACTCACAAAATTCCTGCCTCTGTCCGTAACGATGGTCTCCGGGACGCGCCATAACGTAAAATCCAACCAGAAAAAAAGTTTCTCTGTTACTTTTTCAGCTGTTTGATTAGTCATGGGAATGCCTCATGCAATCTGGTGTATCTTTCAATACAAGTTAAACAAAAAATGTAGCCTTTTGAGGAGGTAAGTGTTCGATGATATCAATATGTATATGAAACGAAATATATATCTTGTGGCAAGTCATAATCACCTACCGGAGCTCGAACATGTCATTGGACCTCAAAACCACAGTTTCTCAAGAAAACGTAATTGCGTTTCAAGTACAGTTTTTCAAGAGCGCTATCGGAGGCGTCCCCAACGAATTGTTCGATTAACAGGGGTTTACTGTGCTTCAACTGACACAAATTATAAACACAATTATTTAGGACAGTTTAATCGGAATTGTCATAACATAAACATAACTAGAAATTATAGGTGAGGTAATATCAAAATATTTAAATGTATCTGCAAATTGCTTTACATCTCTAACATAATAGCGCCTTAGTGCAGAGTTTGTCAAGGGAAAACTCCCGGGTAGCAAAATTATACCAAGCGCTCCTGCAGAAAGCGAAATCGAAAAACTCTTTTTTCGGTCGAGGGGTGGCCTTTTCGAAGCAAGTTCATCACACAAAAAGTAAAAAGATTTCCGATGCTAACGGATAGAAGCCTTGTTTTGCGTTAATTTTCAGAAGAAATATTTGCGTAATTTCGTTAAATCCATGTGTGCTACCCTAATTTTTTCGAACACAGTGTATTAATTCATATAATATCTAGATTTAAAACTATTTAGATCATAAATACAATATACACAATAGTTGAATAATCATCGATAGTTTTGTATGGTAAGTGTCCCTATTCTAAAGAAATTAGGGCTCATAAATTAGAAAGATTAGAAACAGAATTAGACAGAAATTAGAATGAGAGAGAAACAGAACTTAGAAATTAGGCCCATCATTTAAGGCTCGTTAGATCAGAATACACAATGATTCATAAAGAAAAAAAATCGACAATAGAGCTGAAATAGCTTGAAAAAGAATTAATAAAAATTGAAATAAAAGAGAAACTAGGGCAACAATTTTGTTTATAGATGTCAAGTAGTATAAAACAGTCAACAAAAGTGGACTAAGCGAGAGAAAAATAAGGAATAATTCCTGGCGGTCAAACGGTAATAGGTAAATGAATAAAGCAGAAGAATATACAGAATGAGGATGGCAACATACTAAAAAAAAGTGGATAAATACCCAATAAAAAAGTAGAAACTGTCAACTAAATGACATAGTCCAAAAAATGATAAAATGGATAAAATATTCTGAAAGCTAAAACACAATAAAAACAGTAGACCCTCAAAATTGGATATTGATCAATTTTACAGAAAGGCGTCAATAAACGCAATAAACATTAGATTTCCAAAGGACAACTAATGAGTGAGTGAAGAAAAAAAGTTGCACACTATTCTGTTACTTGAGAGCTTTGGCGATAGACCTCGTAATTTTAAACCATGGTCAAGTGACGAGAATGACACCTGAGCCGGCACATTCCTCTCCTAACTCCCACACCAATGGGAGGACGTTTCAGTATTGACATATTTAACGTGCATTGGACCCCCCCCCTGCACGGCGGTTCTTCAGTGATACCAGGCTCGAACTCATGACTTGTCGGCCACTAGTTCGTTTCCTTGACCACTAGGCTACCGCGGCCTCAAATGGCAAATAGAATTTAAACTAGAGGGAGAACCCATCAAGGCCTACATCAGAGAATTAAAGCTTTCACAGTTGTCCCGGAGACTCGCATAGTGACGCACACCCTGTCACCAATTGCAAGGATCAGTGTCCCCTTAGCCTAATTGCTGCACGTAAACGGGGCTCATACCAATCGAAGGGATCAAAACGAATATGACCCCTGGTATGGATCCATAAAGTGAACTCTGGAACTGTGCCATCAGCGCCCTGGCACAGCGTTCGTCAGGGGACCAACTCCAGGGTAGCGATTTGTACCAAAAGCTCCCGGCTGAAAGCGAAAAACTCCTTTCGGTCAAGGGATGGGCTCTCTAAGGTGAATTCTTCACACAGAAAGTAAAAGATTTTAGGTTGGTGAAAAAGAAATTAATTTTGTTTTCAGTAGCTGGCTGTAGTGATCGATATCTGGTTAAGTATCGATAAGGCAGTTTTAAATTTATGCTCGTTGTAAATGTGAAATTTTGCTATTTTTTTTGTTCCATTCAGCTGTGAGTTATAAGGTGTTAAACTGTAAAATGTACCGAAATTCCTTTTGTTGATTTTCATGTTTTTCTTTGATAAAGGTGACAATGCGAGCCAGGCGGCAGAAATTGTGAGTGGTGTTCATGGTCCCAATGCTGTAGCAGGCAATTAAGTGCAATTTTGGTTTCATTGATTCCGTTCAGGTATGCCTGTCATCGAAATTGTCGATAGCACCACAGAAAGAATCGAAGCTGACCGGCAAGTTAGTAGTCGTAGCATCTATCAGGAGCTGAAGATAGAACAGTTTTAAATAATTTGCTCAAACCTGGATTCAAAAAGTAGTTTGATGTTTGGGTGCCACACCAATTGTCAATAAACATGATAGATTAAATTTCTAGCTGTAAGGCCCAAACCAACGGAATAAAATGGACCCATTTCTTAAACGGATATTGAAGAGGGATGAGAAATGTGTCAAACTACAACGTTATCCGAAAACGGTTGTGGTCAAAGCGTGGTGAAGCGGCTCAAACGATGGCCAAACCTGGAAGGTTCTACTCTGCATTTGGTGGATCTGGAAAGGAATAAAGCATTATGAGTTCTTTCCATATCGACAAAACTTAAATTCGGATTCTTATTTCTAACAATTGAACCGTTTGAAGCTAACAATCCACCAAAAATGGCCAGAATGGCAAAAAGAAGAGGAACTGTGTTCCATCAGGACAACTACAGGTCCATACACATCCATAGAAATCGCCAGAAACTCCAGGAGCTTTACTGGAAGGTTTTGATCTATTCACCATATAGTCCAGACCCGGACCAAGCGATTGCCAAGTTTTACTTGCATTACAAAACTTCCTTGATGATAAGAAATTGGCATCAAGAGAAGATTAACAATCGATTTTCACACAGTTTTTCACCAATACAATACAACGCACTCAACACAGACAATACAACGCCCACAGTACAACGTACACAACACAGACAATACAACACCACACACAAAACAATACAACACACAACACAAACAATACAACACACAACACAGACAATACAGCACGCAACACAGACAATACAGCACACAACGCAGACAATACAGCACACAACTCAGACAATACAGCACACAACTCAGACAATACAGCACACAACTCAAACAATACAGCACACAACTTAGACAATACAGCACACAACTTAGACAATACAACATGTAAAGGACGACACAACATGTAAAGGACAACACAACGCACAACACAGATAGTACAGCACACAACACAGACAATACAGCACACAGAACAACATATAAAGGACGGTACAACATGTAAAGGACAACACAACAAAGACAATACAACACTCAACACAGACAATACAGCACGCAACACAGACAATACAACACACAACACAGAAAATACAGCACACAACTCAGACAATACAACATGCAAAGGACGGCACAACATGTAAAGGACAACACAACATGTAAAGGACAACACAACATGTAAAGGACAACACAACATGTAAAGACAACACAACATGTAAAGGACAACACAACATGTAAAGGACAACACAACATGTAAAGGACAACACAACATGTAAAGGACACACAACATGTAAAGACAACAGAACATGTAAAGACAACACAACAGTAAAGGACAACACAACAAAGACAATACAACACTCAACACAGACAATACAGCACGCAACACAGACAATACAACACACAACACAGAAAATACAGCACACAACTCAGACAATACAACATGTAAAGGACGGCACAACATGTAAAGGACGGCACAACATGTAAAGGACAACACAACATATAAAGAACGGCACAACAAAGACAATACAGCACGCAACACAGACAATACAACAACACAGACAATACAGCACACAACACAGACAATACAGCACACACACAGACAATACAGCACACAACACAGACAATACAGCACACAACACAGACAATACAGCACACAACTCAGACAATACAGCACACAACTCAGACAATACAGCACACAACTCAGACAATACATCACACAACTCAGACAATACAGCACACAACTCAGACAATACAACATGCAAAGGACGGCACAACATGCAAAGGACGGCACAACATGCAAAGGACGGCACAACATATAAAGGACAGCACAACATAGACAATACAACACACAGCACAACACAGACAATACAACACACAATACAGATAATATAGACCATTCATTCCTGTTGAATTTTTTATAAAAAAAATCAATACTTTATCAACACAATGATTTCTCACGCAAATTTTAGACTTTTTTTTTATCAAGAAAACAATATAATAGAGATATAAAAACAGTTTCTTCAATGAAAGGAATCTCACTTTACGTACTCTAGATTGACTGTGCCACGGTACTTAACTGAAAAAAATGATTTTCTTCTTTTTTGCATTGAGAAAGAAAATGATCCATACAGTTCCATCACAATCAACACAAAAAAATTAAACAAATACAACATTAAGGTTTTAAATACATTTTATAAACTGTTGACAGTTTCTTATTTCAAATGTCCCTTATACCACTCAGAAAAAATAAGGTGTCCACGTAATATGTTCAGGAAGATTTAATTAGTAGAATTTTATATTGGACACATGGACAAGGCACACAAGAGAAGGTGCACGAGACAAGGCAATGAATTAAAAAAACTTTTAGTGGACATTTAAGATAAGACACTAAAGACTAGAAAAGTCAGACACGACAACACAATACGAAAAAAAAAGACATACAAGACATTTAAGATACGTGGACAAGACAAACAAACTCAAATCATGTGTCAAACTGAAAATCACAAATTATCCCCTGCCATTTTGATATGAAAAAGAAAAGAAAGAAAGAAAAGATTCACATAAAAATTATATACATAATGCTTAACATATGTACAATTTTAACTTTTTTATTTATGTTAAAGGAACAGTTTTATTTCATGTTAAGTAATATCTTTAAATGATGCATAATTAGTATATAATAAAACTTTGAATATATTTTTTATCTTTATTCCCTAATTTTACGTTGCCCGAAAAAATCAAATAGTTTCAAATATTTCTTTTTGTGTGGCACTCTGAATCATATTGGTAGATTGGTTTGGCACGCCTCAACTATAAGGTTACCAGCCCCTAATCTAATAAATCTCCTAAAGAGAAAGGAGTATCTAAAGATCTGGAGGAATTGTAAGCGACACAGAGATCTTGGAATTGTGATCTCATTTTCGATAAAAAAATAAACTGTTATCGTGGTAATTATGTTAAGGCAATATGGTACGGTACCATCTTCACAATTTTTTTTACTTTTAATATTTGATATTTGGTTTTAATTGTATTTTATAAAAGTTAATATTTAATAATAATTCCATACAAAATTTTTTAAATTTGTTGCAAAATGTTTGTAAAATCTAAATTTTTTGAACTTTTTAAAACATTTTTTATATTCCTAAGGCTTTTTTAAATATGTCTCTTTTCGTTCAAAATTTTTTTTCAAGTACCTTATAATATACTACATAAAACTGTGCATGGATTTTTCTGCTGCCGCTCTTTAATTTTTGATGTGTAACATCTTTACTCTCGGTTGCTGGATAATTGTTGGAGTGATTTCGTGAAAAGGGACGGAAATGCGTAACAGGAAATCGGGGAAGCGCGCGCTGTTTGATTTGACCAATAAGCGCGCTTGGTGGTGTCTCTTCGCTACCCTCGCATAGGGTTCAACTCTACTAGCCATCAAGCCGGGGAAGAGCGAGCTGTTTGATTTGACCAATCAGCGTGCTTGGTGGTGTCTCTTCTATACCCTCGCTTCAGGGTTCAACTCTAGTAGTCATCAAGCCAGCAGCTTTTTTATATTGTTAAATGTAGCATTTCAAAAGATTCGAATTCAAACACTCGATTTCGTTTTCATGACTTGAAATCCACTTCGCTCATACCAGCAAGTCTTATTGAACTTCTTTCAGAATAAGCTTGCAAATTATACTCAATTGTCAAAGTTTGAGGTCTCGTTGTGTGTGAAATCTGAGGATATATTTATATATGTGTAAACTATATATTTTAATAATTATATTTCCTGTTAAGCGTCTGACAAAGTTCATCATTCTTAAAAAAATACAAGTAAGTAATATGGAATTATTTGAATAAATATTTTAGTGCGAATCCTTTTCATACTTTGAGGTTAATTCCCGTCGCTGTCAATATAGAATTTTTAATTGTGATCAAAAAAGATTTCTCGATTAAAAAAACTAACTAATTAAGTAAACGGGTATTTTTGATTTTCTCTAATATAATATTTCTAATTTTTAAACACGCGCTTGATGGTGTATCTTCGTTACCCTCGTATCGGTATCTAACTTTTGTAGCAACCAAGCGGCCAGCATTTTGTTTTATATTGTTAAATTTAACATTTGAAAAGATTGGAATTCAAAAACTCGGTTTCGTTTACTTGAATCTAAATCCACTTCGCACATACTAGCAAGTCTTATTATATTAGACTTCATCCAGAATAAACTTGCGATTCTTACACTCAATTATCAAAGTGTCTGGGCTCGTTGTGTATGAAATCTGAAGTTATATTTGTTTGTGTAAACTATATTAATAACTATATTTACTGTTAAGCGTCTGACAAAAATCATCATTCTTAAAAAAATACGAGTAAGTAATATATGGACATTATTGATCGTCAAACAAGTGGACTGGGTATTTTTAGTCAATATATTGGGGACATATGTGCGACAGAATACTTATTTGAAAATTTACAAACAGTCATTTCGGTGGTCGCATACATTTCTCTGAATCAAACAGTTAAAAAAAAATTAAAGATTTCCTGCATTTTGTACTTTTACCGTATACCGAAGGAGGTTTTGCTCTTTTTTAAAAAAAACTCACTCATTTCCCATGATTTTTGAATGGTGATTTTAACGTCAACTTCAGTTTGCCAGAAGCTGAGCCACTCGTAGCTTTTCTGAAAGATGAACTCAAGCTCGACATGAACACAAATCGAAATGTTTCGACAACTAACAGTGAGGCTGTTTTATTGGCGCTGTTTTTCAACGATTTTTAAAAATCTTTGAAATCACAAGTATATGTGTCATATTTTAGTTTTCATAAATCTATTGTCTCCACTCTTCCCCAAATTGAACAATAATAAATATTTTTGATAAAAAATTGCATTACTTCTTGTGTTAATTAAATAAAATTTTCATTAAGGATATATTTGTTCGATAGAGAATTATTTCCAATCATACCCGATGCATTTTTTTCAGGATTAAAATCACTATTGCATATTTATCACGATAACATGTCAGATGTTACACATCATATGCGACTACTGTAAGGCTCGTTTCTTTTTTTATTAATTTTTTTATAGTTAAACTTCCAAAAAATCTCAAAAAAACATTAATTTTGATTTTGAAATTTTTTAGAAAAAGTACTACACATGTTAGAGCTAATTCCATGTACAGTTTTACAAAACATACATTTCAGAATATGTATAAAAAATTTCAAACCCATCCTTCAATTATCAAAAAAGCCTTAGGGGTTTGAATGATAGTATGTGTACAAAAATTCAACATGGAGAAATATGATTTTGAAGTTTTCATTCCATGAATAGCAAGATATAATATTCATAGAATAGTCTGAAACATTTATGAAATGTTAATTAGCTTATTTAAAAGGGCTTACCATAAGAAATTGCACAAATGTAGAACAATTAAACAGTATACTGCCATAATGAATATATAGAAGAAAACGAATGAAAGATCAAATATTTTATAAAACTTAATCTTAATAATTATAAAAAAAATACACACACTTCAAGGCTAATTCCATGCTCAGAGCTAATGCACAACATGTGCAAAAGATGTTTATGCCTTTATTTTTTATTTCCATGATTTTAAAAGCCTTCGCATGTTAAATATTGTACACGAATGAAAGCAAAATCAAATAGCAATTTCTAGGTAAAATATATCAAAATCTAAGAACTGCCTATATGCATTTGTTTAAATAAGTATCTTAAAATATTTTAATAATAAAAGTGTTGAATTTCACACACATTGGATACATATATAACACCAAAAACAAATATATAAAAATGCGAGAGTTTTTCTATACTTGCGAATTAGATTTTTAATTGTCTGAGTTATCAAAGTGAAAGTATTTGTGCTTTGGGAGAATCCGTTTTGAAGTTTTAATTTCATTCATAATAATATCATAAAAAGCACGCACAACTTTTAATTCTTGACCAAATATATTTGCTCTTGCAATAAACAATTCCCAAACTAGAATTTTCGCATTAATTGCACAATTCTTTCTTGAAATGATTTGTTACTGCATATATAATGTCAGTCTCATTTACGTGTGGTTGAAAAATAAATAATTAATTTTTTTTATTAGGCTCTTTTCTAGCAGATAATCTGAAATGTGGGCGTGGTAGTTGCTGTCCAGCATCAAATATTGCTCCATAACTTGATAAAAAATACAGGTAAAGCTTTGAAAATTTTCAGGCATATTTATAAAGATTCGAGGTATCAAATAAGCCAATAAAATATTTTCGACATGTTGATGATTTTTAGGGTACCATATGGCCTTAACATCTTAAGAAATAAACAATTTAGCTTGAACAGCTTGTGACACACACATGCATACAGTCGAGTTTCACACTTTTTTTCAGCATTTAAAATGTTCGTATTTCGTTCCATTTTGATCAAATTAATACTCCTAAATTAATGACTGCTACAGTGAGAAATCAATGCTAAAATAATGCACAAGAAATGAGCCGCTGCATTCATTACATAATCAATTTCATATCTACCGCTTACGCCGTGTTTAAAAACAAAAAATATGTTTAATGGATTTCATTTAAATTAAAATAACTAGACACACATTCAGTAAATTTGTTATCTAAATATAAATACGATTTAAAAGACGGATTTCCCTAAAAAGCTATGTTTAGTTCTAAATATTTTGTATTTAATGTTTTACTATTACATAAAATATCTTCATCATAACATCAAATGTACACAAAAAACATCTTCTGTTTCGGATCAATTACAGTATATATCAAAAGTTACTTACGAGGGATGATCTTTTCCAAGTCAGCCTCGGTAGCCAGCTGGTCAAGGTCAGTAACGCGGCTGAGGATATCTAGTCACGAGTTTGAGTCCTGCACTGAAGACAGCCGTGAAGAGAGACTGATACATGACCTCTGTCATGGTGTGGACTTTAGAGCAGCTCCTAGTGCAAATTTAGTTTTAAAAAAAACAGATCAGATTATTTAATGATGCAAAATATTCTATTTTGAATTTTTTTAAGGATGTTTTTACCAATAGATGCTCATTATTAATTTCAAATGCAAAAAAATCGAAAAAACAATATTATAAAAATTAATTACCTAAACTGTGATTACGAAACGGAGATAATGTTACTGAATATTTTTCTTAAATTCCCTTGGTTTATGTCAAGTAATACCTAAATCCATGATTTTCAAACACCTGCAACAGAAAATACTTCAACTTGAAATGACCATTCTAAATAAAATGGTATTATAAAGCCTTATATTGGTATACAATTTTAATTAATTAAACAACTTGTCATTTGTGTTCAAATGCATAAGAAGAAAAACATTTTAGGCAGTACATATCTTTTCAGTTAAGTCTAACAAGAAATATATTTAAAATATTATAAATTTTAAGTTTATAAGAGTAAAGTAGTAACAATTTACCAGAAGATCAAAAATTATTAGAAAAGAAAGAAAAAAAAAGGTTACTGAGTAAAGCATAGTAGGCATATATATGTGTGGTTTCTAAATAGATTTACTTGGCTTACCTAAAAGTAGAGATTGTGGATTGAACTAATTTTCATACAAATTCATGTGTTGAAATTTATATAAACTAATTAATTTACATAAATAAAATGATTAATTTCCTTTAGAGTTATAAACCGTGCAGTCAAATTTCAAAAGCTGAAATGAGAATTATGAAAAATTAAAGGTTAATTTGCTGCCCTTGTGGATAGAGATATGGCGATGGGGTGAAAATCTTAAGAAAATACTTAAGCCGTTAACCAGACAATTTTTTTACCCAAAATGTTTAAAAAAAGACACATTTTTTATTGTAAATATACCATAATTAAACACCATACTTAACAGGGAAAAAATAGAATTACATTTTAAATTTAAATGTTTCTGTTTTTACATCATTTTCTATTTTACAATTGCAAGACTTAAAGACTCCTTAACGTTTGCTCTTTGTAAGTACACTCCGCATATAAACAATTTTTCATACAAATTTTTGTATATTAATGCTTTCTCAAACGATTGAGAATAATCTAAATCAGCAAACAGTTCTGAATTCGTATCCAAATTTATTTCGTCTATTATAAAAAAAAATGTCCGGTATTGTTATCCATTCAAAAGCAAACATGATACAGACACACATATTGTCTCAGAAATAAAATAAACCTTGAAATTTCTTTATAAATACCAAAAGGTAGACATACTAGCCAAAAGAGGAACACTTCAGCCAAAACACAAACCACTTCCTGCACAATCACTTAAAAAACATGTTTTTCAGGAATTAGTGTATATTTTTTAATCTGATCACGCAGCAAACTCAACAGCTAAATCCTGGGCTAACATTCAAGACAATATAAAAATCAAATGCAGAGCACCTTTTTTATTACCAGATCTAGATATAGGATCTCAAAAACGTGCTAAGATGAACAAACTTTATTGGAAGGCCAGAACTTTTATGAAATTCTTTTAAAGACTGCAACTCTTCTGTTCTTTCCTTGTTGTAGAAAATTGTAACTTTTTATTTTTATTCCCTGTTTCTCCTTGTGTGTGTGTCCTGGTTCATGCGCACAGACACACAGACAAAAAGTGAGAAAAATATACACACACAAAAACAGACAAGAAGAGACAAAACATACAATTAAGACAAATAGAGATTTAAGACAGATACACAGCAAGACACATAAAGCCCCGAGATAGCAAAAAAATTATTTTCACTATAAAGTTTAAATGTAGAAAACAAAAGCATTATTTAAAGATTTAAATAGTCTCTGCCAAAAACATAATAATATGAAATATCCTATGCACTGTTTTTTCAATGAAACCAACCTCACGTAACGTACACTAGATTGACTTTGCCACTATACTTTATGGACAGACAGTTAAAACTCAGTAACAAGATACATAAGAAACGACATAAAAGACAGACAAGAGTTATGACAAGAAATGTGAATATTATTATGTGAGAAATTATTACAAGGAATAGTTCAAAATAAACGATGAATTGTAGCAAAGTCATGGTTAATCCTTTTGAATATTTTGATATCAAATACCAGCTAGATATTAATGGGAACGAAAAACATTCTTGATACAATATGAAAAGCAAGAACTTTATATAACGTACATAAAAATACCCTGAACCTAAGTAGACTAGTATGTACAATGATTGCTGTATAATACAATACAATACTGGGCTGGTTTATGACAATAAACTCTTTTTCCAATGTACTCTTGAAAAACACTTCATGTCGAATTTTGATGCAGAGATCCTTGCAACCTCACTAGTACTGGGAAATTTTAAAATAGAGATCGATTGTTTCTCTAAAGCAGTTATATTTGTTCGAAACTGATTAGCTACCTGGTCCCCGATTTAACAAATTTTGGGACAGAGCATTTTGTTCGTTAAATCCAGGTTATTCGTTATATTGGAGTCCAAACAAAATACATTTTTTCGCAATTACCTTTTGGACATTCTATAGTAAGCAATTACGCAAACAATATCCATAGTTAGAAATTACACACTTTTTATTCAACAGCTAAAAATACTACTATTTGAAAATTATTACGCATCTGTTAATTGGAAATTTTAAAATACTAAAAGGTATTTGACAATCTTTTTGATTCTTGATTCAAAAGAATACTTTTTCGACTTTATTCTGAGAAGAAAATATTGCGTCATTTTCATCCTGCTACATAAAGTATGTTTCAAAGTTTCCAAACAATGTAAAACATTAAAAATGTAGCAGTTTTGATATTAGTTTTAATTATAAATTTCTACACCAGAATCATTACTGGCTTCGACAAATCAACAATGCATGTTCCTATCTGTGCAACAACCGACAATCAAGAGTTGCACAAATAGGCAGTTCGTCATCAAATGCAACATTTTTGTTAAAACGTTAAATATCCCCTGCATTGTGGAGTTGGAAGAAAGCAATTCCTTGTCCTATTCAAAACTCACACGATAAGTTACAATTATAACTCTTCTGAACCTGTTAAGTTTGATAATGGTCTTCGCCTTTTCCCGTCGAAATTTGCTGCTCACAAGAAAAGTCTTTTTCTGTTCCGGACAAAAAAATATTTCATTTTTTAAAAAAAATTCAGTTTTTTCTAATGCAAATAAATAAAAAAAAATTTCTAGCTCTTAAAATAATTCATGCATTTGGTGTTTATCATACGTTAAATTGGTGAATTTTGCCTTCATTTTAATCGGAGAAAGAAAAAAGATCGTAAAATTCCGAAATTCGTTAAATAGGGGCTCGCTAAATTGGGGGTCGACTGTACACAACACATTAGTTGATAGAATCAATCTTCAATCTATTTAAAAACTATAATACAAAGAATCAAACGGTTAAACCTGTTATTTTATTTAAAGAAATTAATTTTCGAAGCATAGTATAAATTATTTAAGAAGGATGAGTCAACGTTCAATCAAAATTCTAAACAGAAAGGAAATGAGAAAAACAAACTTTTGAATATTAAAGATATCAAACCCGCCAATGTAAATACCTAGTAAATTAACAGAAAACTCTTGATTCCGCATTTAAACGGAGTAAATTATTTCATCTGCAGATTAGCTTGATAATCTACACATTAATGATTTTACAGCATTACCCGGTAACATTTACATCCGTCCAAAACGTGTCACTAACCTTTTTCCTTCGATAAATCCACAAATATTTAATTAGAACTTAAATTTATATCGTACGAAGTTCTAAATCAGTAATTGTTGGTATATAAAATCTCACTTACTATATTTATAAAATGAAATAAGAACATAAAGTAAAAGTAATTCCAAAACATAAAAAGCTACTAGAAGTAAAAATATTAAGAAATAAAATGCAGTGTAGTAAAATGAAAACAGTTATTAAAAAAAAAAAAATAGGAGTTATAAATGCTCAGGAAAAAATGTGAAACACTTACCTCGTCGACGATCGACGACGAAAAATATCACAATGAATAAACAAGAAATAAAGTTTTTAAAATATAATTATTCTGAGCAAACTTAAAAATGACACAAATACGATCGAATGACAAATAAGATTTATTTTTATATGCAGCCAATGTTGCCACTCAATACCTTGAAAAAGTAATTGTTAAATAGTTGCCAGATTGATCCGGTGTACGAAAAGATTTTCTCAGCTGAATTGTATCATAAAAATAAATGTAATCGTCACGTGAGCTTTCAAGATTTTGAAGAAAAGTGAAAACTATGAAAAAGGAATCGTTTGCTTGAACTAAAAATAAAAAAAAGTTAAGAAAAAAACATTGCTATTCTGGCGAAGTTTTCTGGACTAATGTTTAGATTATTTATTAAATTTATGGTATTTTTTGCCATAAAAAAGACAAAAAGCTCAGTCATAAAACATTAATAATTTTTTTAATTTTGATTCTAAAAAATGTATTAAAAAGCAGAATCGTGTAACAACATGTAATCTATCCATCGCTTTTTTTTAAAAGTAGTATTCCTCAAAAAACGTTTGTACTTGTTCGTTAGGATTATCATTGGGCTTTATTCAATTTTTTTATATATTATAAAAGTTCTCTAAGTAAATATAATAAACTGAAGTAACTTATATTTAAAAAAAATAATAATGGAATATATTTACATAATTTATAAAATTAAAGAACCATGTCCATTGTAATAAAACCAGATGTATCATGTTCTAATCTTAATGGCCAAATTGGTAGACTTTGAAATCTTACGTAATCAGAATCAACCACGAGTCACGTGATAATGGAATGCAGCATTCAATAAAAAGAAATTTGCTTTATTTTTATGAAAACTGTTATCGTGCCATACTGAACACTTTTTTTAGTCTTTAAAAATCGAATTAAATTCCAATATTGTAGCGAGTTCAATTAAAACTATTTGCTTATTTTACAAGTACTTTTTAGCATTTTTAGCAAACATTTATATTTAAACATTTTTATTACTAATATCAAAATATTTATTTTATCAATGAAATAATTTCTAACTGGTGATTTTATACCATTAGTGAAAAAAAGGATGAAATTAAAACTCTAAATTCTCTCTTTTAAAAAAAGTTAAGGAGTTATTTGAAATTTCTTTAAAAATTCAGTTTCAACTGTTTTCAATTTTTCTCATGGAGAAGTAAATAAATATTTTAAAAAACTTGAAGTGATGTTTTTCGTAAAAATGAGAAAAACTATTATCTCTATAAGCATTATTATTTTTTTTTTGAAATTTGTAGAATCTTTGAAGAATTATAAACTTTCTTAACAGATAACTGCAAATTTAATGAAAATAGTGTTGTGATATAAAAATAGTTACAACATAGCTCATGCGTGTCGTAGAAGGCGACTGAAATGAGAAAAACTGATACACCAATAAAGGTCTACGACAGGGGTTGTTAGGCAGCTGTTTGTGACAGCCGCATGTGGCTCTTCAGATTTCTATCTTATGAATTATTAAAAAACTATTATATCTACTAAAATTATATTATTGTTTTCCTTTGGAATTATCTATTGAAAAATTTACCTTAAAATTACAATTAAACCTTCGGCCGGTTTGAGATTTCTGTATTAAATTGTTTTCCATTGAAAAATTTTACTATATAAGAATCATTAAAAATATTAAAAAAATTAATTCTAAAGCAGTAACAGTCTAATGCAGTGATCGGCAACCGATGGCATGCGTGTCACATGTGACACGCAACGTAATTCTCTGTAGCACTCTGCACAGTTTGGCAAATTATTGTAAATTTTTGAGGGGATGGAAATTGATAATTTTGCAATATACTTTATCTGGCAAATGCGTTCAGAGAGAGAGAATTATATTTACGTAGTTAAGTAGCACTACAAAGCTGCACGAAGGCTATTAGTGACGGACCTCTCTATTTTGAACCATGTTCAAGTGAAGAGTACGACTCCTGAGCTGGCACCCTTCCCCCTCTCCTAACTTACACACCACACTAACGGGCGGACGTTTGAGCCCCGACAGATGTCACGTGCATCAGTGCATCTACATAGCTGGTCCTTTGTGGTACTAGGCTGGAACTCATGACAAGTCGGCCACGAGTCTGTTACCTTGCTTCCAACTCAAACGAAATAAAAAAAAATCTTGTCCATGTGTAATTGCATTATTTTTTTGTTTGTTTCTTGGTTAAACGATAGATAAAAAATAATCAAATGAGTAAGTGTTTTTCAAGACCGCTCTCAAAAGCAACGTGGGGGATGTTGGCGGCGGACATCGTATTTTGAAAAACGGTCGAGTAACGAAAAAGACCGAATCTGGTAACTAACTCTCCAATCTTCCCCATGGCACCAACGATATAAATTTGAGCCTTGACAGAGTTAACATGTATCACTTTCTTTACAAGTCGGGTCTTCAGTGGCATCAGGACTCGAACCCATGACACACCCACCAAGAGTTCGGGACCATGACCACTAGGCGCTACCGCCGCCACAAAAACAATTGAAAAAAAAAAAAAAAATACTTTTCAAAAATAAACATTTTAAGAATTACTAAAAAACTAGCATTTCCCTTCCGTTTTCTTACAAGTTAATTTTTTTAAACTCATAGTTCCGATTCTCCACGCATATTCCTGTAAACATAAGGAAATTTCGTTTTCTAAAAAAAATTAAACAGATTAAATTAGTTTTTTCAGCTATTTTTAGCGCGTTTTTCACGTAGTGGAACAAAAGCGCTATTAGGACGCAAATTTCGTCTTCGTTCCATATTTTGTCGTAGCTTTTTCTCAGAAAATAAGCAACCAATTGACCTCGGTTTTCGGCATTTGGTCGCATTTGTGCCCTAGATGAGCCGAATCATATTTAAATTTCCCCATAGTTTTCCCGAATTTTCCGACAAATTTTCCTGAATTTCGCTAGTTTTTGTTTTTTTTATAGTGCTGATACAGATTTGTGTCATTATTTCTTTTCAGCTGAATAGTAGTACATTTAGAGGAGTGGTACAGTACACACTACTTTCTGTTAGTAAAAAGTTCATTAGTTGCATTATTGTAAAATACAACATGTGAAAAAACGCGCTAAAATTACTTGGCCATGCCAATGATTGATATCTTGTTTATTCTAAGTATATTCGGCGTATAACTGGGCGTTTCTTTTTGCGCAGAAAAATGAGACGTATGTATGGAACGTTCTTACGCTTTGATGCCTTTTGTTCGAGGTATTATCCTCAGCTCTTTAAAAAATAGAATACTTCTAGAATACCTCTTCAAGTTCATAGGGAATATAATTTCTTTTAAATGAACAATATTTCAATATGCATAGAAATCTGATTTCTTTTACGCTTATCTCTTTTT